>PQFF01000330.1:114107-125595 GCA_003547095.1 Diversispora epigaea | reverse complement strand
AAGAATGGACCAAGGAAAATTTTCTTACATTAAAAACTACTTTACAACAATGTCTACCACTTATTCGTTACTTTCATATTTCAAATATTGAAATTTATTATAAAATCAGACCTTATAAAAAGATTCTTGATAAACAACTTTGGGAAGATATTAATCAACATATGGTGGATCCTGATCGACCAGTAAAATCAGTTATTTTATCAGCAAGATCAGTTATAGTTACCGAATTACCTCCTCGTGCAAATGAACCAAAAATACCATTTTCAACTATCATTTCCGAAGAACACGCTGCAGAAATTTCTACATGGATTGACCATAAAACAACTCCATATACTTCAACAAATATCCCTTATGAATTTGAATTAATTTTACGAGGAAGCAGAGATGGATTTGCTCCTCAAACATTTTGGGATATGTGCTATGGTCACGCCAGTACGGTGGTTTTTATGAAAGTTAAAGGAACTAATGAAATTCTGGGTGGTTATAATCCCTTAATGTGGGATAATACTACTAGTGGTTATAAGGAAACAAAAGATAGTTTCATTTTCTCATTGAAAAATAATAATATTCTAAATTCAGTTCTTAGTAGAGTAGACATACCTAAATGTGCACTTTATTATTGTAGAAAAGAGAATCAAAACAAATATGGTTTTAATTTTGGAGGTGTGCTTCTTATGTGTAGTAATGCTACTGACTTTGAGTATTATCATGATTCTAGGTATAATACCCGTATTAAAGCAGTAAATGGAAAATTTTCAATTATTGATTATGAAGTTTTCAAAATCAATAGAAAAACTACTTAGGGAAATTTATTTTTAAGAAAATATTTCATCCTTTATTCTTTATATATTTTTCTAAATTGGAGTTGTATTAGTTGTATTTATACATTTATACTTATTAATCTATTAAATAATATATATTTAAATTGTATATTTATAAAAGTTTACTAAAGTACATATTTACAAAATGATTTCACTACATTATAAGATCAGAAAACTTCTGTAGAATTAATAAATATAAATATCATACTGTAAATACTGACTGATAATAAAATTATTATTGAAATTCATCTATATTCTTATAAAACTAAGAGACAAGAAATTATTTTCACAACACAAGAAATAACAAATAACAAATAAGAATATGAGAAATCTCTGAGGGAAGAGAGATATTCAATTTCTTTTGTTCATATTCTTATAATAAAAGATAATAATGCCATTTTATAATAATTCGAAATTACTTTTTTTTTAAAAAAAAAAACTTGAACTGATCGTATTATTGGGTTTTTTTTTTAAGAAAAAAAACAAATAAATACGATGTTCTTAAACTAAAATTTTCGCGAAAATCGCAAATTAATTGGACTTTAAATACTTAAAAAAAAAATGATTAATATTATTAATTCTATAAATAATAATAAGATAATATCTTTATAAAATAATATAAAATAAATATATTTACAAATGTATTCGTATGATAATAAAAAATAGAATCAAATAATAATGATAATAAAACGTGCTTTATAAATTGATTATAAGTGGGGAGAAATATATGACAAAGGGTAGTAGTAAATACTTATATGACAAAATAATGAAAAAAAAATGTGTGAAAATAATAAAAAAATGTGAAGAAATGACAATTTTCTATAAATTAATAGTATGTCTTTTGTGTTCTATTTTTAAGAAGAATCTATCTCTTAATAATAATTATTAAAATATTATATTGAAAATGCTTGTGTTATTCAATTAATAATGAACTTGATGAAAAACAAATAAATAATTAATATCTGTTATATTATTAATAATAAATTGGATTATATTCCATTAATTTTCCTACTAATAAATCACTACCACTTTCGATTTGAGGTTCAAGAGCAACATAAACAATTAACCACAAACCTAAACCTATTAAAACATGAAGAATAGATTTTTCCAAAAATTCTAAATCATGTAAACAAGAAGTTGTGGGTGATGTTGATATTTCAGCTTGATAAATTTTCAAAGCTAATTGAGTTTTAATTGTGGAAAACATTTTTAACATCTTTTCTTATATCTTCTTTTTATAAAATTTAATTATTACAAGTGGTCTCTAACACTTTTGAGTTCACCAGGATATATTATATATAAAATAAAATAAAAAATTATGTAGGATAAAATTATAGACAAATTTATAATGGAGGTAATTGAGAATGAAACTGTTATGAAGAAAATTATGGTGAAGTGGAAAAAGTTGAGAGGAAACAAAGAATGAGTGAACGAAACGGAGATATTAATGAGTGAACGAAACGGAGATATTAATGGGAACGAAAAGGGTGATATGAATGAACGAGTAAGTGAGAATAAGGAGGAAAAAGAGGGGAAAAGGAGGGAAAAAAGAATGAAAATAAAAACTTAATTAGGACAGGTATTTAATTTATAAATAAAATGGATAAAAAGATTTTGTTTTTATTATTATTATTAATTTTAATTAAAGTTTCACAAATACTAAATGTTTACGGATTGACATTTAACATTTAAATTGCCACTATAAATTTTACCACCAACGATGCATAACAAGAATTTCTATCCACATGCTTTATTGTAAGTATATTGACATGTGTAAGATAAAAAAAAAATAATTTAATAAATTTGGTAAATAAAGGAAGATAGTTTTTTATGAAATTTGTAACTTGATAATGCATAATAACGATAATGATTATGTTAAATAGATCAAATCAAATAATTGATCAATTATTAGATTTATTTATTTTTTATTTTGATTTATTTTGATTTATTATAAGAAATTACATTAATTAATACAAGAAATGCAAGACGTCGTTCTCTCTCCTTAAAATTTTGAATTTTTACCTGGTTTAATAAGTGAAATAATAATTTAGCTCGTAATATTAATTACATTAGTAGTTGTACAGACAAAATAATTAATGTATGTGGAAATTACCTTCTCAATGATATCGACGAATCATAAAGTAACTCTTCTTTCTTACAACGATAAAACTTTTTTTTGTGGCATTAACATTAATAATTGTCTTAATATGGTATGGTTAGTATTTATTATATTAAAATAAATACACTTATAATTAACTGTGACGGAAAATTTTCATTTTCAAATTTTATTTATACGATAAGTAGATATGCAACAGTAACATAACAATATTAAATTAAATGAGCAAGTAAAAATCGGTAGTATAAAAAGTGATAATAAAATATTCTAATTTTTTATTTTAATAAACTTAAACTTATAAAACTATAAGGGTAAATATAAAATTTAATAGAAGATGAAATGTCTCAGGTAAACTTGCAACTAACATCGAAAAAAGGTCATTCATGTAATTAAATAATCATTAAAATTATTAATATATCTTTTATATTTAATTTTATTTAATTTTATAACATCTAGATCTACTAGTATTTTAATATAATTCACCAGGATTTTCATTTTTCAGTCTGGAAATTAAGTTACGAAACTAAAAATTACAAAATTACAGGATTAAAACCCAAACCTGAAAAAATAATATTTTTGTTAGTGTTGTTGTTTCAAGGTATTACCACCATATGTACCGTATTTTGCAGGCCATAATACCCCGGGTCTTT
Source organism: Diversispora epigaea (assembly GCA_003547095.1). Lineage (NCBI taxonomy): Eukaryota > Fungi > Glomeromycota > Glomeromycetes > Diversisporales > Diversisporaceae > Diversispora > Diversispora epigaea. The sequence goes on along the minus strand of PQFF01000330.1, from coordinate 122,008 downwards.
AACAAATTTCGGAGTCCTTATACCCGAGGTACTTCACATCGAAACAAAAAGGGGGGCATTGTAAGCAAGTGATAGAAATTCAAGTAATAGAAATTAAAGTAAGGCAATATATTTTATAACATATAAAAGAGGTACTTTGCACGGGGGGGGGGGTACTATGGCCTGCAAAACACGGTAACTCAAGCATTATATATATTAAGCGAAGAAGAATATACAAAAACTGCTGATGTTTATTCATTTAGAATTATAGCTTATGAAAATGGTTAGTTTTCTACCATATCCTTGATACATTCCTTGATACATTCCTTGATACATTCNGTCATTCATGTAATTAAATAATCATTAAAATTATTAATATATCTTTTATATTTAATTTTATTTAATTTTATAACATCTAGATCTACTAGTATTTTAATATAATTCACCAGGATTTTCATTTTTCAGTCTGGAAATTAAGTTACGAAACTAAAAATTACAAAATTACAGGATTAAAACCCAAACCTGAAAAAATAATATTTTTGTTAGTGTTGTTGTTTCAAGGTATTACCACCATATGTACCGTATTTTGCAGGCCATAATACCCCGGGTCTTTAACAAATTTCGGAGTCCTTATACCCGAGGTACTTCACATCGAAACAAAAAGGGGGGCATTGTAAGCAAGTGATAGAAATTCAAGTAATAGAAATTAAAGTAAGGCAATATATTTTATAACATATAAAAGAGGTACTTTGCACGGGGGGGGGGGTACTATGGCCTGCAAAACACGGTAACTCAAGCATTATATATATTAAGCGAAGAAGAATATACAAAAACTGCTGATGTTTATTCATTTAGAATTATAGCTTATGAAAATGGTTAGTTTTCTACCATATCCTTGATACATTCCTTGATACATTCCTTGATACATTCCTTGATACATTCATTTAATACATTCCTTGATACATCTTATTATCATGACAAAGATTTAGCAATGAAAATATGCAATGGGTAACGACCAAAAATTTCATTTCGCGTTCCAAAATTAATTACAAGAATAATTATGCAATGTTGAGATGTTCGAGTATGTTTAAGTTGTCATGTAAATCTGTAATTAGATGGTTTTAGATAGTTTTAGATAAAATAGGGATTAATAAAATTAATAAATTAATAAAAATTAATTAATAAAATTAAATATCATCCATCCACTTACTTTCTTTCCCATTTTTTTCGTGTGCACGAAGATGGGGTTATAAAAAAAAAAAATAATTATAATTGTCGATTTCTTTCTGACGCTAATAATAACAATTGTTATATTTTTTTTTATTTTATTTTTCGTTCAAAAAAATTTTTTAATAAATAATTTACAAATTTTTTTGAGGAAAAAAAAAAACTAATTTACAAAATAATATTTATCTATATATATATTTTTTTTAATGTTCAAAAACAGGTAGATTATTTGGTATTTCTACTCTGGGAGCAATAAACCCAAATCTTTTTTGTTTTTTTAATGAAAGTGATAAAGATGATTCGTTTTGATTATTTGATTTGTTATTATTTCTGTTGTAACAGTAATTATAACAGTTACAATTGTTTTTATAATCATTAGGAGGTTTAACGTAACCCCAACGTTTTCTTGACTTTTCAGAAACATTAAAAACGGCATAAGATTCAACTGTATCAAAAACTATAGGAAAATATGAAGAAGATTGTATCGTTATTGGTATTTGTGTTGTTTGTTGTATTAGTTTTTGTATTGGTGTTAAATTTGAATTTGGTGCTGCCGCTATTATGGTTGGTAATATTGTTGTTGATAATATTTCTGTTCCTGTTACTACTTCTTGACTTTCTTGACGACAACGACGATGATCATAATCGTGATCATCCATTATATAAGGTTGTATAGGTGAAGTCGGAGAAAGTTTTGAAGATCTTGTACACGAAAATTTTGTCTGAATAAATCTCGAAAGACGATTTTTACGTCCTAAAATATATTTAATTTTAAAGTATAAATAAATCGTTTATAAATTATTGTATAGTAAAGTTTTTTAATTTTATTATTAGACATACCTGTATTCATTTTGTCATCTTTAATGATGGTGACGGTCAAAGAGTTGCCGGATTTTCTTATAAATTTATTGATCTAGAATACATACAATTAATACAATTAATACAATAAAGCATTATATTCACATGTTTCATTATATGTATTATTAATTACCTTTTCGAAAGTAATGTTCTTGTTATTTTTATTAATATTTTCGTCATTAGTATCATTGTAATTATTATGATTTAAAGACATTGTGTAATTTGATTGGTGATTATTTCTTAAATTAAAAATTATTAATTCGTTTTTTTTTATATTTATAGATAGAAAGAAAATTATATATAGAAAATTAGAGAAAATAATAAAAATTATCAAAATTTTTATTATTAGATAAGTTTATAAAGAAAATAAAAATAAAGAAAAGTAAATAAAAAAAGTAAATAAAAAGAAGTAAGAAATAATTCGCACTTGAGAAAAAAAAAGGTGAAACAAATTCGTTGTTCTTTATATATAACATTCAAATATATGAATAATCGTAACAAATTTGACAATATTTATTTTAAATTTATTCTTTCAACTTTAATTAATCCATAATAACCTTTTGTTTGTTTGTGTGAAGAGTCATTATGGGGGTTTGTGCGTGTGCGCTGTTATACACGAAGAGTGATTATTCGCCCATTTAAGTCAAAATAGATAATTATTATTAGTTAAAAAATGACACAATGCTTAACAGTTAAGGAAGATAATAAAGTTTTGAAATTGTTTCAGAGAATAATAATAACATAATAATAATCATAATAATAATTAAAAATTACTCATACAAGATTATATATATATATATATAAATAAATATATATATATAAATAAATAAATATATATATATATATATATATATGTGTAATCCCATGCAAGTAAAGTAAGCAAGCAGCGAAATGCATCAATGCATTTCTCCCTCTCATATTACTTATCTTACAATAAAATTCAATTCTCTCTCTCCCAACTTCCCTCATAACATTACCATATTATCCATATTATTAATATTATCATTATTATTATATTATTAATATTATCATTATTAACATTGTCAATTCATATTATTCTCATATTATTAAACGATTCAATTTATACATATACGGACATATAATACGTATAAGTAAACGGCTATATTTTCTTAATATTGTTTGTTGTACAAACTAAAAAAAAAATTATTTTTAAGGATGAACTTTATTAAAAATAAAGTAAAATTTAAAAATAATTTGTAATTCACATTCGTGATGTCATTTTATTATTTCAAAATAATTTTTGAGAACACGTTCGAGTAATAATAGATTAACATTCCTAAATCTAAGAAACCTGTGATTATAATGATTATAATAAATTTACTAAAAAACAAAATTTAAGGGAACACAGCAGGGTTCCACAGTCGGATTTTATCTATAACCCGATCCGATATATTAACTTAATTTTGTCTAGTGTAGTGATTATCCGATCCAGGTTCGAAATAGCGGATAAATTAGACTCGTTTTTCGGACATTTATAAATGACCAATGAAATAAATTTACCATACTATATCATGTAGGGGCATATTGAAAATTGAATGATTATCTCGTTACACAAACGTTGCTTCTTTATAAAGTTTCTTTGTTAGTAAAGTAAGTGAATAACAAGAAAAAATAAAACAAAGTAACATTATTAAATATTAGAAATAAAATGAGTTTTTGCAGGGTAGGGGGTGGGTTGATGGGTTGATGGGTTGATGGGTTGACAGTTATAAACAAAAAATCTAGTTGAGTCTTAATATTCTCGAAAATTACAAAATCTTGAGCTGAATATTTTTACTAGAGACCGAAAAGTAGAATTTTAGGGGTAAATCATTACTAAAAAGTAAGCAATAAATTCCTATTTTCGTGATTGGTAACTTATTCTTTGAAATTTGGTTATTTTCTAACTTTAAGTGGGAAGTAAGAAAATTTTTTCATTATAATTAATAATGAATGCATTTCTCGTTTATAATTTGTGTATTTTAAATAATTAATAATTTTAAAACTTAATTAATCGCGTCAGAATTTAATATTTATTAAATTTGACAACAACAGAAGATAAATTATAAAAGAACCATTTTTTTTTTCTTTACATGTTCATTTTTCGCTTGCACTAAGAATAAACATTAATATAAATTCTATATAATTTTCCGTTTCAAAAACTGTCATTGAAATAAAATTAATAATACACCATAGTCAATTAATAAATTAGTGTCAAAAAAGTCAAAAAAAGGAAATATCATTTTATGTTGCTGATGATTATTAACATTTAGCACTTAGCTAACAAAATTTTGAGTTTCATAGTTAATATATATATATATATATATATATATAGATAGATAGGTTAAGGTTTATGTTTGTTTCTAAACTTATATAAATAATGTAAAATAGTGGCTAAAGTAATCCGATTATATACGAAGGAAAGCAAGGAAAGCAGAAAACACGAAATGAAAAGTAATTCTCATTCGTTTCAAATGTTTAAATGCTATGAATGCTATGGATGCATGAATGGTTTTTTTAGTATTACCAAAACAAAGTTCNTTTTAAATAATTAATAATTTTAAAACTTAATTAATCGCGTCAGAATTTAATATTTATTAAATTTGACAACAACAGAAGATAAATTATAAAAGAACCATTTTTTTTTTCTTTACATGTTCATTTTTCGCTTGCACTAAGAATAAACATTAATATAAATTCTATATAATTTTCCGTTTCAAAAACTGTCATTGAAATAAAATTAATAATACACCATAGTCAATTAATAAATTAGTGTCAAAAAAGTCAAAAAAAGGAAATATCATTTTATGTTGCTGATGATTATTAACATTTAGCACTTAGCTAACAAAATTTTGAGTTTCATAGTTAATATATATATATATATATATATATATAGATAGATAGGTTAAGGTTTATGTTTGTTTCTAAACTTATATAAATAATGTAAAATAGTGGCTAAAGTAATCCGATTATATACGAAGGAAAGCAAGGAAAGCAGAAAACACGAAATGAAAAGTAATTCTCATTCGTTTCAAATGTTTAAATGCTATGAATGCTATGGATGCATGAATGGTTTTTTTAGTATTACCAAAACAAAGTTCATGGAAATTAGAGGTTCTATAGTCACGATCAGTATTTCCCCTAATTATTACCAACACCAAAACACGTTAGCAAAAATGTCTTCCATAATTAATAAATTTACACGTACATTGATTTTTTTGTTATTTCTATTATTTATTGTCATATTATCGACCATTACTTCTATTCTTATTATTATTTTGAATCGATAATGACGAAATAACAAATAAAACCTTCGCATAATAAATTAGGATTCGATCCTTTGAAACCTAATTCACAATAATGGTAGTAAAAATAAAATAAATGTAACTTATAATTACAAATCATTGAAAATTTTACGTATTATTACATAAACTTAGTATATATAAGATTCCTGGCTAATTAATCAGATTTTAAGTACAGATTTTTCTTCCTTTCTCTTTTTTTTTGGTTTTCCTTTTTTTGTTTAAAATACTAAAAAGAAATTTTCAAAAGTATTTTTACCGTATACACATATATCATATATACAACGACTACGACATTTTATATATTAAATTATATCATCATTATATCTGATATTACAATAAATATTGTAAAAAAAAACTGTACTAAAAATAAATAAATAAAACATGTTATTGAATAACAGTAATAATAATAATATAATTATAATATTACTTCTCGTCATAATGATGATGAGAATTAATAGTAGTGATGGTGGTGTATATGGGGATCGTAATTCTACAATTACAAAAGATGGCACAACAAAAACGAAGATAATAGCAATTCCTGGTAAATTTTTTGATGACAATAATGACACAACACCATCTAGTGCAGCGCTTGATGATCCAAGATATTATGGTGAATCGGCACGTCGTGATTTTTTGGTGATAATGGGATTCGGGTTATTCGCTTGTCAATTAAATTTTTGGGGTGCTTTATATGTGATATATCGTAAGTATTAAAGTTAAAGCGTAGTGTTTAAAGTTAAAGTGTATTGTTTAAAGTTATGATATAGTGTTAAAGTTTAAAGTGTATAAAGAGTTGTTATGAGATAATTCTTTTAAATAGATTAAACTAACAACTGGTCGATCACCATTTATATATAGGAACTTACAGGAAATGGAAAGCAGGTGGTTCACTTAGCATAACGTTATCTCTACGATTTCCTTTTTACATCGCTTTAACTGGTATTAAATATTATTAATTATAAATACTTTTTTTTTTTTTTTTTAATATATTATATATATAATTTTACTTAATTATATTTACATTATATTTACTCAAAAGATAGCACGTTATCATTATCATACACGACAAATCTGGTAAGTTAAAAAATTATTCTTCATATTTTTAGATTTTATTCACTTTTAATCTTTTTATTTATTTCTATTATTTAGTTATATACTACTATTTATAAAGTTCCATGGCCACAACCTCAATGTAGTATAGTGGGAGCAAATGTCATAGCTTTTTTCGCGTTAAACAATTTTTTGATCACATTTGTTGCGATATCAACTTGGCTTCGTGTATGTAGAGAAGTTTACGTGGAAACTGGTATTTATGATTATAGACTTTGGATTACTACATTATCTTTATCAGTTTTAATTGATTTGATTTCAATTCATGATTTTGGTCAACAGAAATATTGGTTAGTAGTTTTTTTTTTTTATTTATTTATATCTTGATCACGTGAAAACTATTAATCAAATATATGATTTTATATAATTTCTCTTAATCAAAAAATTCATACTATTTTATATATAGGTGTGCAGCAAGTTTTAAAAGTAAAATAATACCGCTAACAATGTCTGGTCTTATCACATTATGTTTGATCACGATATTATTTTGTTATGTCAAAGTATTATTGAAAATAAAAAATCTTGATGATTCATTACTCACTGCCAGTTACACGCCTCCACAAAGAGTTTATATTGAGAAACGAGCTTTGAGAAAATTGATTTCTTATATTTTCACATTTATGTTACAATTCGTAAGTATTTTTTATATTTTTATATTTTTATATTTTAATATTTTTATATATTTTTATATTTTTTATTTATTTTCACATATTTATTTAAGATACCACTTATAGCATATCATTTGTGTAGTCTACTCAAGGTATGAAATATTATTGATATTTTTAATATTTTTAATATTTTACAAAAAAATTGTAAAATTGAAATTCTTTTTCTAACGATAATTATTTTTGCAGGTGGAAAATGTTTTTTTATATGTGCTTGCCACGACAAGTATGTTCGATAATTTTCTAATTTTCTAATTTTCTAATATATTCATAATTTATTTATATTGATAACTTTTTAATTTTATAATTTTAGCTGTAAACTTCGGAGGAATAGGTAATTTCACACAATACCTACTCAATGAAGGTATTTTCTCCGAAAACACAGCCAACAATTCATTTCAACGAAGTTCTTCCGCACATGAAATATGTCCTAAGGATAATAAAACAAATAGATTATCTTCTGTCAAAAAAGAAAGTGGCGAAGTTATGATCAAGTGTTGATGAAGATCGCCTGAATTAAGTTTTAAGTAGTAGATTTTATGGATAGTGAATAAATGAAACTCTTAGAAAATGTGTATAAAGTTTTTAAAAAATTTTATGTTATTTTAATTTAGAAAAGTAAAAATAGACAATTTTTTTTTAAAAAAAAAAAAAAATTAAATTGTATTGTATTTATTTCTCTCATCTTTTTTTTTTTAATTATCGTATCTCACTTTTTTTTTTTTTTTTTTTTTTTTTTTTTTTATTTTTTTTTTTT
>PQFF01000330.1:4446-114019 GCA_003547095.1 Diversispora epigaea | reverse complement strand
TTTTTTTTTTTTTTTTTTTTTTTTTTTTTTTTTTATTTCTTTAATGTATTAATGTACATTTCATTCCATTTAGAAGAAAATATTTATTAATGTAAAGCAATATTTTCATTGACAAAGAATTTTTATGATATATACATTTTATTTGAGTTATAACGTTTTTTTTCTTTTTTTTTCTTTGAAAATCAGTCCAAGAGAACAAATATTCCGACTTCAACGTTGCATTAATGCAATAATGTAATACAACCGTTACTGTGACATAATTATACAACACGTGCTATGTCCTATAAATTCTAATTTTTTCGAAATTTAACTGTTTAAATCCAATATTACTATTTACTATTTAATCTTATTCATTTATTCAACAATCATGAAACCTCGAGAAACTATTTTTACAGAATCAACTTTGGATATTCTTGTTCCAAGTGGCATTATAAATTGTACTGAAGAAGAAGTTGAAAATATTATTACTGCGAAGCCTAGAACTCAGGCATTTTATGGTATTTTTAATTCTGTATAATAATTTCTCTATTATAAAATAATTATATGATCATTTATTAAAATTTTTTTTTTTAATATATATATTTATTTATTTAATTTTAGACGAACTTCTTTATTTTTATCTTCATATTGGTTTACCTGAAGATTCAGGAATTAATGATAAAGAAATTGCTACAACATTTTTTCAACAATTTGAGATATTTGTCGAAGCATCAATTATTGATGCTAGTACATTATCAACTCCTACACCCGCACCACCTGCAGTATATCGTTTACCACCTAGTAGATCTCATGGAAGTTCAGCTGCTACCTCACCTTCATCACCAAATACACCTTTACCACCACCTATGGATAAAAGACCAACCAAACAATTAGAGGGAACTGTAATATATTCATATTTGTATAACCCAAATTCTAATGATCGTCAAATGGCGGTAACTAAGAGAAATGGATCTTGGTTATGTATTTTTCCACTTGCAATTCCTGTAGGTAAGTAAATAATTAAAATAATAATAAAAATATTAATATTATTTATTATTATTAATCACTTAATATATTATCATTATTATTATTTTGATATTAAAATTTTTTAGCATATGTAAAAACACGAGCTCAAACTCCAGCATTGGCACTTAGTACAGCCATAACTCAAATTCAATCAGAAATTAATCAAAGAGAAGATGGAAAATCATTATCGCCAACACCATCATCAGAATTAGATGCTTATTCTGTAGAAAATTTTGGAATGATGAATTTATTAGAAGGTCTTAGTGTTGGTAAATTTATTTAAAATATTTGTTGATATTTATTTACTTTAAATTTTTTTTTTGATTTATTTAAAATATTTTATTGGTATTTATTTAACTTTTATTTTTTTTAAAAAAAAAATTTTAACATTTATATAAATCTTTATATAAATCTTTATAAAAAAGATCCATCATTCGAATCATCATCATCAAGTCTGATGCTTCCAACTTCACGTATTTTTAATTCAGAACAAAAACGTTTATTAATATCAAGTTCAATCGCAAATAATCCACCGTTAATACGTAAATTCCGTAAAATATTATCAATTAGATCAGCACTTAATGTACGAATGCGTACTACTAGCGTTTCTCCTTTGGATCATGTATTAATGATGTCAGTCGAATTAGAAAATAATACTGATGCTGGTAATTCATTCTCTGTTGAAGCTGTTAAAGTGGAAATTGCTCATGGTTTTGTTACAAGATTTGATTGGGAACCAACAAATAAAGTAATTTATTTTATTCATTTATTTATCTTATTTATTTATTTGTTTATTTATTTGTTTATTTATTTATTACTTTTATTTATTAATTTTATTTATTAATTTTATTTTATTTTTTTTTTATTACTTACAATTTTTATATTCGTCTCAGGATAAATTTCCTTTAACACTTAATCCGGTAGATCAAGCAACATTTTTATATAGTATAACAATTTTAGATGATCCAACATTTCCCAAAGTTGTTCCCCAATTTAGTCATAATACACATTCTTCAAATTCACGTCCATCATCTCGTCGTACTTCTGTATCTTCTATATTTTCAATTACTTCTTATAATACGCCATTTACTGAAGAACGTCAACGACACGTTTCAATTGTGGCTAAAGGATCGCCTATCATTAATGGAGTGAAAAATAGAAGTATTGAATCACGTTGGAATTGTATGCTTGATTTGAGTAATTTACGAAGACGTGAGGATTCTTTTCCTTTCCCGATACCAAATAATCATAACAATCATAATAATAGTATTGGTAATAATAATAACCATTATAATAATCATCAAAGAAAAAATTCAAAAAATGGTCAACAATCTCAATCTTCGTCTAGAAATACTACTGCTATATTTACACCCACTGGCTCTATAACACCCACAGCTAACCGGGGTTTCTATTCAGCAGCAGATATAAATCCTCGTTTCGGTGGTAATAAAAGACCAACTATACTTGATCATGATTCTATGGGTAATGGAATTCTATCCGGTGGTCGAGCTCCCAGACCTATGGAAATGGAAGTTGGAGATGGAGTTGTTGTTTCATTTTTAGGTAGTTATATTATTTATTATTATTATTATTTATCATTATTATTTATCATTATTATTTATCATTATTATTTATTATTATTATTTATTATTATTATTATTATTATTATTATTTTATTATGTAATTTTAATTAATTATTTTTATCTAATTTTAATTAAAAATTTTACTCTTTTCATAATCTATAGTTAGTTCTAAAGTTATTGTTGGTAAACACTTTACAATACATGTTTACTTCGTTAACCGATCAAAACACGCAAGAAGGTTTACTGTTGTAGTTCCAAATAAAAAACGTCCGAATGATAGGTAAGTTTTATTACATAACTTCTTTATGCCAATTACATCAAAATCTACATCATCAGTCTATATACATTATTTCGTAATATATTATAGGGCAATCAAAAATATACCTATTCCCCCCGTAGCAATAAAATTACAAAATACGGAACTCGTGATAAATGGTAATCAATCGAATCAACTTGAACCATTTACAGAAGAAGCAGGTAATAAAACTTTTGATTTAATGCGTTCATATCGCTTTCATTTTACTTTCATTTTGATATTTATTTATTAATTATGTAAATATTTTTAATATTATTTTTATTTTCGTAGATTTCATAAAGAAATATTTTGAAAATGAAACACCAGATGCTGATATTGTTTGTTTAGAAAATAATGTTAGAATTGGGTAAGATATTTATTTAATATTATTTTTATACAATTATTATCTTACAATTGTTATACACATCTAAACATACATTTAAATATATAATTATTAATATGCAATTATTATATTATTATTGTTGTTATATATAGACCATTACATCCTGCAACATGTGAATCTGTTCCATTACATTTTCTTGCTATCAAAGAAGGCATGCACGTAATTGATCTTGTTCAATTAGTGGATAATGATACAGGATTTACTACAAATCTTAGAAACGTTTTGGAAATATACGTTTCTAAATCTAGCAGTAATGTTGGTGGAAAAATCATGAAAGAAAAAAGAATTGAACAGGAAGTTACAAAAATTTCAACGAAAGAAATTAAATCTAATGGTAATAATCTAGAAGCCCAAGTTCCTGGATGATAATAATTAATTAATTAATTTGAAAAGACATTTAAATTTTCGAAAAAAGTGCAATTATTTTATTTATTATTTATATGTATATAAATATTATATATATATTTATTTACTTATTTATTTGTAACCAATGGATTGTGTTGGGTTGTATTGAATTGGAGACTTGTAAATTTTGTGTGTAAATTACAAAACCAAACAGATTTTCTTTTTTTGGGGGTTTTTTTTAATTTATTCACTTATCTACTTGATTTATGTGCTTTCTTTTCAAAAAAAATTTCAATTTATCAAAATAGTTAATGAATATATTTTTTTTTCTGATTTCTTGTATATTTATATATATAAGAAATTTTAATAAAAATAACCTTGTGCATCTGAAAAAATAACTTTTTAATAACAATATAATGATGAAATAATAATGGAATAATAATGGAATAATAATATAATAAGGTAATATTTAATAAAATCATAAAAAAATTACATTCTACTAACACCACCCAAGGAACCACCTTTAACTTTTTCATTATAAATCACACTTAAACAAAAACCTATAATTACTCTAGTCATTCTTGGATCTATAACTCCATCATCCAAAACTCTTGATGTTGTCCAATAAACATCAGATTCCTCTTCTACTATACTTGTTAACATTTCTTTACTTGCTTGGGCTGCTGCTTCATTGAATTTTTTACCTTGCCTAATTAAAATATGAAATGATATCAATGTTATTATTAATATTTTATTTAAATATTATTAATATTATTTTTGAAAATTACCTTTCAGAAGATTCTCTAGCAATAATATCCATAACCCCTGTTAATTGTTCTGGACCCATTACAGAACATTTACTATTTGGCCAAGAGAATAAAAACCTATTTGATAATAAATTATATTATTATATTATCATATTATTATTATAATAAATTAATAAAAGATATTATTATTATAATAAATTAATAAAAGATATTATTATTATAATAGATTAATAAAAGATATTATTATTATAATAAATTAATAAAAGATATTATTATTATTATACTAAATTAATAAAAGATATTATTATTATTATTACTTTGGATTATAAACTCTACCACATAAAGCATAATTTCCAGCTCCATAAGAAGCACCCATCATAATTGTAATAGCTGGTACTTTACTATTACTAACAGCATTTATAAAATGGGAACCAGCTTTAATTATACCTTCTTCCTCATATTTCTTTCCTACCATAAATCCAGTAGTATTTTGAAGAAATAAAAGTGGTGTATTCCTATATTTATATAAATTAATTTTTATTTGTTACATGTGTTAATAATATTTCTTATATTACTTCATCTGTTATTCACATATTATTTATATACTCACGTCATGTTACATAAACGAATAAATTGAGTAGCTTTATTTGCTTCTTGAGTAAATATCACATTATTAGTTGTAATTATACCCACTTGAAATCCATGAATAAAAGCCCAACCAGTAACAAGATTTGATCCATATAAAGGTTTAAATGCTGAAAATCTTGATCCATCCACTATACGATTAATAACTTCATTAACATCAAATGGTATTTTTACATTTGATGATACAATTCCAAGAAGTTCATCTAGTTGAAAATATAATAAATAATATGTAAATATAATACATAAATATATGGATAATAAATATAAAAATAATAATAAATAAATATATGGATAATAAATATAAATAATAATAAATATATAATTAATAATCAATAAATAATTACCAACATCATATAAAGGTTCTTCAATTTGTTCAAGAAAATGAGTAGAAGGGATTTTTCCTTTTTTTGACCAATTAAGTCTTGCAATAAATTCTCTTGCTTTATGTATAGCATCAAATTCATCTAAAGCTAATTGATCAGAAACACCAGATTTTCTACTATGCATATCAGCTCCACCTAAACTTTCAGCATCAACAATTTCACCTGTAGCCATTTTAACTAAAGGAGGACCACCCAAAAATACTCTAGCTTGATTTTTTACCATAATTATATAATCAGTTAAACTTGGAGTATAAGCACCACCGGCAGTTGAACTACCAAATACAATACTACAAGTTGGTAAATTTTTTTTTGTTCTTTCAGCTAAATTACGAAATTGAGCACCACCAGGATGAAATACTTTTGATTGTTGATCTAATTTTGCTCCACCAGTTTGAATTAATTGAATTAATGGTAATCTATTTTCCCAAGCTATAATCATCATTCTTGATTGTTTAATTACACTAATTTCATTTGATGATCCACCATATAATGTTGGAACATTTCCTGAAATTAAACATTCAATACCAGAAACTAATCCTATACCTGCTACAATTGATCCACCTAATGTCATATCTTCTTGATCCCATCCTGCAAGTGGACATAATTCTAAAAATGGGGAATCTTCATCTAAAAGTAAATCAATTCTATCACGAACTAATAATTGACCTCTTTTAAGATGAACATTTATTGCTTTTTCACTTCCTTGACTAGCCGCTTGTTCTAATCTATCATTTAATACTTTAACCATATCCGACATTTCTTTGTAATTTTTATTATATGTTTCATCGTTGATAATTTTTGTTTTAAGAATTGGAATGTCATTAAATATTGTATTCATTTTAATTTTCTTTAATTTATTTATTTGAATTTACTTGAATTTTCTTTAATTTATTTATTTGAATTATCTTTAATATATTTGAATTTTTTGAGAAAGAAATTATTTTTAACAGGGAAATCACAACACAGATATATTATTACTGCAGTATTGTTACAATATCATGTATGTTGACAATCCTTATGTGATATTTTTGCGATATTTTTATTTAATGTGATATATTTTTTGTGATATTATTTTTACTATATTTACTATACCAAAAAGATAACTAAAAAAATTATAATAAAACAACAATAATAAAATATTATGAAATAACGATAATAAAATAATTATAAATCATCAGAATCATCGGTTTTAAGTAATCTTACTACACCAAAAGCTGCACTTGCAGCAATAGCTCCAATAAGAGCAGTTTGTATAGCAGCCTTAAATGCTTTTTCGGGAGCAGTTAAACGTGCTTTGATGTATCCAAATATAATTAAACAAATTAAAGTGACAATACAACTAACATATAAACCCATCATGGCTGATTCGAAAAATAGATAAGGAAGCAATGGAACACATCCTCCTGTTTATATATATGCGATAAACATAATTGTGATAAATATAATTGTAAATATAATTGATATAATTGATGACTACGGTAATTAATAACAAACCTAAGAAGTATGAAATTCCAATTGTGAAGGCACTTTTCTGAAAATAAATTAAAAAATTAAAAAAAAAAAAGAATTAATATAACAATAAAATATAATAATAATTATTATTATAATAAGAATAATAATACTCAACCCATGCTCGGGATGGATCAGGTTTTTCAAGATTTAATTCAAATTTCATCATGAAATCAACAAATTTTTCAGGATTAGATTTTAACTTTTCAATTAAAGGTGTTAAAGAATTCGTATCTAATCCATACGGTGCTAAAATATCTATATATATATATATAAATTAAACCTTTATTAATATACTTTTTGTTAATATACTCTTTGTTGATATATTAATAATAATGAATAATATAAAAAATCACATACCAATAATTTCTTGTACTTCAGCTTCCATACAATTTTCGACCTCCCTTTATTTAAAAATTTAAATATATATATGTACGTATATATATATTAACAATGAAAATTTTTTAAATTTCTATTATCATTTCTTTAAAATATATTTTTTGTATAAATCACCAGAATTCTCTTAATCGTTCACTTTCAAAATGATCATAATCTGATTTAGCAGCTAAATAAATATGATAAATAAATAATATGATAAATAAATGATAAATAAATATGATAAATAAATATGATAAATAAATATGATAAATAAATATGATTAAAATAATAAATACCAAGATATCCTCCTAATCCCATAGAAATAGCTCCCGCTATAAGTTCTAATTATTTTTTTTAAAAAATAATATATATCTATGTTTTATATATTTGATGAATAATTAAACGACATATGAATATTATGATCTTGTGTTGATTAACCTGCAACTCCTCCCATTACAACAACTCGAGAATCTCCGAATGATGATAATCCAGCTGCTAAAGCAAATGGAACCTGAATGAACATAAGTATTAATCAAAGAAATACAATCAACTTTATGTTAAATATTTTGAAATAATTGATATAATGATTCATATAAATTTTATATAAGATATAATGAAATAATTCAAAAAATACCGTTAAACCATCGCTTAGTCCTAAGACAATATCTCTAATAATTTCTGGTGACTCGAAATGGTGTTCATTATGTATTCCATCCGGAATAGTTTCATACTGAGGAGATCTGAATATTCGTAAAAGTGCAGACATTATGTGCTTTTTTTTTTTAATTAAATAATTATTTTTTAATTTTTGATCGTAACATCTCGTTTTTTATTATGTTATGATTACAACTTTAATCTCACGTGTTATGATCTATTTTGTAAAAATTAATTAATTGCTGTTACACAAACTGTTGACAGATTACCAGCTGATTTATGATAAACTATTTTAGAAGTAATAGCTTATCAAATAAATAAATAATTTCCATCCACGTTTTTCAAAAAAGCAGATGTACATTATATCGGCTGATTATAAAAATTGACTGATAATCTGTTACACAAAAGTATTTTTTATTAATCTCTTAGTAAAGTTAATAAAATTTATAGATAACAGATTTTTGATCATTAAGTAATGTTGTTCTTTAGAAATAAAGTAAACAAAATATGAAAAAAATAAATATTAAACTTTTAAAGAAAGAAATAAAATGAATTTTCATAGAGTAGAGAGGTGGAGTTGATTATACATGTCGTTGTTACCATAGTAGTTGTATAGTATTTTATTTATCATATATCATTATATTATTTAACTTATATTATTAGTTATTATTAGTTATTATTATTTATTTATATTTATATTAGTTATTTCTTATCTGTAATACAAAAGCTAAATCGATCGATTAACAAATATGTAACTGTATATCGTAATAGATTTATCATAAATAGTAGTAAATTAATATGTAAATTATGTATTACAAAAACTCAAAAGACCTAAAGGATTCAAAGAACCTAAAAAACCTAAAAGATCTAAAAATTGGTTATTTAAAAAATGGATTTTTAAAAAGTAGATCTCTTTAGATTTCTCTTAGATTTGTTTAAAAATTCATTTAGATTTCTTTAGATTCCTTGAGTTAAAATTAGTTTATAATTTAACTAATTTATCTGTAAATTAGTTTTTTTTATATTATTTATACACTTGTATTTACAATTACTATTAATAAAAGGTTATTATTATTCAAAAACTATCAGTATTAAGTATTTTGTTAATAATAACTAAACTCTTGTATTATTATGTATTATTGTTGATAATATTGAAATGTATTAAAATATTAATATCAGTAAAGTTAATTAATAATTTAATTAGATTAACTTTTATCATGTAATTAAAATTATATTAACTAATTAATAATTGTGTTAGAATTTAATTAGTAAAAAATTAATTAGTCTTTAAGTCAGAATTTAACCAGTAACTTATAATGACTCTCTCTGTGACAACAACAAAAAAAATATTATAAAAACTAGTGCAAAAACTAAAAAAGATTTTGATGTCATTTAAAGAAAGTCAAAGCTCAAATATTTAATATTACTTGGTTTAAGGTAAAGGGTTCTGCTAAACAAGACTGAATTGGGAACCTAATATCTACTATTAAATATTTTTACTATAACCTTCCATTAAAAAAGATACTAAAATACCTTCTGGAAAAAAAACATTAATGGTAAAGATCTTAGATAGCTACTTTAACATATGGTAGTGAAGAAATATAATATACAAACAGTTAAAACTTAGAACAACTTAATATAAAAACTTCTAAATATAAATTTTTTAATTTTTTATTTATAATATTTAAATACTATTTTCATTTTATTTTGCAATTATATTTTAGTCCTATGAAATT
The DNA here is from genome assembly GCA_003547095.1 of Diversispora epigaea. Lineage (NCBI taxonomy): Eukaryota > Fungi > Glomeromycota > Glomeromycetes > Diversisporales > Diversisporaceae > Diversispora > Diversispora epigaea. Next base: position 104,316 of record PQFF01000330.1, on the reverse strand, counting down.
GAGGTTGTATTTTAAATATAAATAAATAAAAAAAAGAATTAATATAGAAAGACAGATTATATGAAACATGTGAATATTTTAAATAGTTAATTAAAGGATTAGGGATTAATTAAAGGAAAATCAACATGTAATATCAAAATATATAATTATACTCAACATAGAGGTATGCAAAATATACTTTACTATACATATTGTTTAAATTATTTTTTAAAAATCCAAATTCCAAATTCAAATTCCAAATTTCAAATTATTTATATAGTACCAAAATTCCAAATCTCTTATATTAAAAACTAAACAGCAAATATTAGACAGTTAGAATATTTCAAATAAATAAGAATACATTTTAAGAGTTAATTATTTAGTAATAATTGAAAAATTTTTTTTAATTAAGTTGGTTTGAATATATTACCTAAATAAAGTTTTTTGTCTTTGATCATAAGAGATTTTTTAATTTATTTTTTTTTTATTTTTTAATATTAATATTAGAATTTTATAAACAACTATAATTTAATGAATTTTGAATAAAATATATATTATATTGTAACTAAGAACTAGAGTTTTTGATTTGTTATAGAAATATTATAATAAAAAATTATTTCTAATTATGTAAAATTAATTTAAAATTAAAAATAAAATTAATTATTTTTAAAAATTTAAAAATAATTAATAAATTTTATAATTGTATTAATCAATCAGAATTGTATTATTATTTAATCTTTATATCAAAATTTAACTATTGTACTAAATTATACTATAGTTAAATTCTAGATTTAATTGATTAAATTATATTTGATTAAATTTTTGACTTAATTTATATTATATCTACTATCTTTAGGCTAATTATAAATTATTAAAAAAATTAAAAAGGTTAAATTATAAATTATTAAAAAATTGAAAAGACTAATTACAAATTATCAAAAAAATTATCAGAAAAATTTCTTAAATTAGTTAATAATGTTTAAAAATTAACTTGAATAATTTAAAAATTGTAAATTTAATTTATAAGTGAAATCGATAAATTTAATTTTAAATGATTTATATTAAAAAATAAAAAAAATTATTAAAAATTAATTTAAAATTAAATAACTAATTTTTGATTATTTAATTAATATTATTTAAAAAAATTATATTTTTTTTATCTTATTTTCTAATTTAGTATTATCTAATTAAAAATTATTTAAAATCATCAGTAGTAATTGTTACTACTATATTTGTACATAAAATTATTTTGAGATCTTGAAATTGTAATTTTGAAAAATTATTTTATTTAAAATTCAAAATTTTTTAATTATCCAAATAAATTCTTTAATTAAATATATATATAACTAAGTACTTTTTTTATTTCTATATATAAAATAAATTTTGCATAAATTATAAAAAAATAAAATATCTCGAAAATTTAAAATCAATTTTGAAAATATATATAGTCACCACTGGATAAAATTAAATTTATATGAAAGTTAAAATTAAAGTTAATTAAGAAATTATATAATTTTGTTTAATGGTGACAATCACTATTATACTTGTATGCAAAATTATTTTGAAACCTTGAAATTGTAATTTTAAAGAAAAAAATTGAAATAGTTTTTCATAAAAAACAAAATTATTTTATTTAAATCTGAAATTTTTTGATTACTCAGATAAATTTCTTGATTAAAAATATATAGAACTAGGTACTTTTTTTACTTCTATATATAAATAAATTCTATATAAATATCAAAAAAACAAAATACCTTAAAAATCTAAAATTAATTTTGAAAATATGTATAATTACCACTGGTGAACTTTAACAATACTCTACTTAATTTATCTATAAATTGTTTAGGATCTTATTTATATTATGTCACGTTAATTATAAAAATTAACAATTAATTAAAAAGAAATTCTATTATGCTTTTAAACTAAAACTTACAATAATTAGATAACAATACAAAATTATCTATTACAATAAGTTGAAATATTTTGAAAAACAAAAATTAAAATAATTTTTTATAGAAAACAATTATTTTACTTAGAAGATAAAATTTTTTCTTGACAGATTTGAATTTTTTACTTAAAAATATATTTAATTATTTTTATACATATATAAAATAAATTTCAAATAAATTTCAAAAATCAATTTTGAAAACATGTATGATTTAGACTTTTATCTTAAACCTTCATGTAATATAACATCAATTACATTAAAATTTGTTAAGGACAGGAGATTTATTACATTCTCTAAATATTGGAAATTATATTTGTCCAACATTTGTCACATGAATCTTACACGTGAAACATTTTGATCACCTGTCACATTATAAACCAATCAAATTCGAGAGTCGTGGTCTATAAATAAAATCACGTGATTGGTGATTGCAAACCAATAAAACAAACTTAACGGACCTCTTGATATTTGATCTTTTCCAAATTTATTTGTTAATGACTAATTCTAATATTTATACAAAAATTTCTATGCAAAAAATGTCTCATTATATATGCCATAAATATATTTATATATGAAAATCTACAAAGAGAAAAGAAAAAGGTAAAGCGTATCAATCATAAAATTCTTTTTGTTTTTTCTTTGTACGTTGCGAAGTAGTTGAGTCGTGGTAAGTATTACGATGACGAAGTTTTTCGTTATTTTTACTATAATTGTCACTATAATTGTTATTACGATTGTTACTACGATTGTAATCATCGCGTCGTGTAAAATTGTTTCTTTCTTCAATTGCTAATTTTCTTGCTAACTCTTCATCTTCCGCTACTTGTTTCAAACGTTCCAATTGTACTTGTTGTCTAGTTACTTCTTCTAATCTTTTTTCTGCTGCTGCTTTCTTAATTTTTTTCTCTTTGCTTTTGTTTTTATTTTTATCCGAATTATCTCCACTACCACTTGAAGTTTCATCTAAATTTCTATTATTATTATTATTATTATTATTATTATTAAGATGTTCTGCACCCTGACCATTTGCAATAACAGTAGTAGTAGTATTCGCTTCACTACTTTTCTTTCGTTGTGAATTTTCATCTTCTATTTTATCCAAGAATGATAATATAGAAATTAATAAAACAAATTCTAATCCACGTTTATCATTTACGGGAATTCTTTTCATATTATAATATCTAATAGTCATTTTTCCTAAAGAAGTTTTTTTGCTATTACTTGCTGGTCTAAATAAAGCAACTCTAATTCCCGGATCATCCCCATGTACCATTTTACATTCCATTTCTTTGGATAAAAATCGTTTCTTCCATAAATAAATTTCTCCTTCCCACGTGAATTTAAATTCTAAAGGACCTAGTAATCCGGTGGTATCTTTAAAATCTATGGAAACATCGGGCTAAAAATATACATTAGGTATTTTTATATATTAGATATTTATTTAGATAAATCTACATTAAATGCATACGTTATATATATATATTATAATAAATATAAAAAATATTATGAAGAGTAGAACATACTTGGTATAATAAAATCTTCTTTGACTTATCTTTGGAACTTTTTCCTTTACTTTCAGCGAGTAATACTTCAGATATTGGATCAACTAATTGGGAACAATAAGCGGCCGGATCCTTAAAGTCAAAAAATAAAATAAAATAAAAATAAATAAAATATTATTACAAAAAAAAAGCAAAAAATGTTCATGAACAAAAATAGATATTTCTTTATTTACTTTTTGTCTCATTTTTTTGTATAATATCTCCTGAGTATTAAAATCTTGAACTTCGATAATATCTTTATCTTCCGACGAACGAACATAAATATATTCATTGTTATCTTGTATTTCTCCAACCATTTTCGTATATAGTAAATTTATAATAATTTGATAACAATTTTCAACTCTGTAAAAAAAAATATTATGTAAATAATAATAATAGATGTAAAAAAAAATTATTATTATAGAAAGTGGAAAAAAAAAACAAATATTTGGTTGTGTAAAAGCTTTCAATTTTATAAATGAAGTAACATTCTATTTATATCTAATACTATGTTATTTATACGCCAAGTAATTTATTTTTCTTGGAATGTTACAAATTTAGAAACAGCTTGGCACAAAAGAAAATTTCTTGTATCATGTTAATCAGAGTACCATCTACAATGCAATGTACCTAATTATTGGGATTTTTTTTCCCAATTAAATTATACTGTAAATTAGTTGTTAAAATTTTTTTTTTTTTGAATTAATATAATTTTGGATTATCTACATACAAAACTTATTTATACATTTAAAACGAAATAAAGAAATAAATTATAAATTATAAAAAAAAATAATAACTTTATTCAAAAAAAATAACTTTATTTACCATCACCACCACCACCTTTATTATTATTATTTTTACCTTTTTTACTTGCTGTAATCTGAATATATTTTTCAGGAAATCCTTTTTTATTAACCAAATGATTTATTACATGTTTAGTATGAGGTCCTTGAATCATAATTTCATATAATGGTTTCTTTGGTGATGAATATTGATTTTGGGTAACTAAAATAAATAATAAAATAAATAATAAAATAAATAATAAAATAAATAATAAAATAAATAATAAAATAAATAATAAATTAAATAATAAAATAAATAATAAATTAAATAATAAAATAAATAATAAATTAAATAATAAATTAAATTAAATAATAAATTAAATAACAAATTAAATAATAAATTAAATAATAAAATTGTAAATAAATTAAACCATACCTGAAACACTACTTGCACATAATTGTTTGAGAGGTTCAGATAATTCATTAGAAGAAAATCCATATTCTTCGAATCCTCTAATAATTGTGGCTATTTTATTATATGTCCTGCGTTCCTCTAAAATTTGTATGCATTTAGGTGATCCTTTTCTTTAAATTATAGTAAAAATTATAGATTAAATCATCTTTACCATTATTGTAATTATTGTTATTGTATTTCATTGTTATAAAAATTATTATATATAAACAAACCTAAATTCAGGTTCATTTTTTGGAAAAGTGACTAAATGATATTCATCCATGCGTTCCATGATATATTGAACTAAATCATTACGAGTCAATGTGACTGGAACAACTTCGGCTTTTTTCGTTACAAGCATTTCGCGAAGATTTTCATCAAGAACAATATATCTTTTTTTTTAAAAAAAAGATAAGAATGAAATATCCCAATAAATAAAATAAATAATCTTTGTGAAAGAAGATATGAAATAAACCTTCTATTTTTTTTATCCATTAATTTATTCAGGTTTATGTAGTCAAAAATTATTGTGCGAATTTCTTTAAATTCATAAAAATTTTCTTTTCTAAAATGAAATTATTTGATATAATTTAGTATAACTTAAAATAATTTAGTATAAATTAAATTAGAACTAACATTTTTCCTTGTTTTTCAAAAAATTCCGCAATGGCACCTTTTGGCTTATAGATTTCTATAATTTGAATTTTATCCAAATTTTCATCCATACATGTTTCATTTAATTTCGCGGATGCTGCTTTCTCAATAGATTTATGGGATCTGAATGTTTGAAGTCTATATATATAATAAACAAATAAATTAATAATCATAAATAGTGTTCAATATATGTATATATAAAATAAAACTTGAATAAATTTTATTCACTTACTCTTCACTTTCCCAGTTTACCTTCGTCAATAGTGTATCTCCTTGTCTAACTTTTAATCCAATTATTCCCTTTTTCTCCATTACTTTCAAAAATTTTATGACCTATTTTTAAAATGTTTTAATATATTATATCAGAAAAATCAAAAAAAAAATTCGAGAATTTACGAAAATATATATCTTATATATCCTAAATATATACTTGTTTATAACTAGATTTTTTGACATCAATATTTTCATTTCCAACAGGTCGCGATGGAAGAATATATTCTGAATAGAATTGTGAACTTGTAATAGGTAATATCCCTGAAGGTGTTAATTTTTCCGTAAGGGCTTGGTAAAATGATGCCTGTAAAATATTATCGATATCTATATTTTAAATTAGTCAATGTGTTAAGATACAAAATATTATAATATTAAAAATATATGTCAAAAATATAACCTTCAATAGTAAATTCGGTAATTTCTTTGTTTTCATTTGAAATTTCTTCAATTTCTTCTTCATTTTCAACAGACTGATCTTCCTGAACTTCATCCATATCAGGAGGTAATGATTTATCTCCAATGGTCCATAAATGATCTTGAGAGATATGAAGAATTGTTACAGCAATACCTTTACGTGTTGATCCTCTCTCGAGAGTATTAGTGGGTACATTCATAATACCCACAGCCAAAGGAATACTAAATAATTTACACAATATTAATGAAAGTTAAAAGAATATATATATATATATATATATATATATATATATTAAAAGTAACTCACTTATATCCTCTAATGACAATAGACACTAATTCTCCTTCTTTAACATCTGGTAATCCTTCTGGTGGAAATGCAATACCTGGAATCATAAAGTTTGCCCCACTTATCAACTTTGAAATTACAGCAGTGAATGTAGGTATTTTTGGTAACATATTTGGATGTTTCCATAATGTATAAACTTTTTGTTATATAATAATAAATTTATAAAAAATTAATAATGAATAATTATTCTCCTCGATAATAATTACTAATTATTATTTTTTTCCAATTTTTTACCACTAGGAATCAAAATTTCATTTCTGTCTTTGTCCAATCTAACCCATAAAGGTTGTTTAAATTCATCAACATAAAGAACTCCAAGATGTCCATTATGTGTTCCTATGTTGGCCTTTTGTATATGTTCAGGTACCAATAAATTACAACTTGTGTCAGATGATTTATTCTCCACATTTTCAAGTATTGGATAATGTTTGATCAATTCCTCACGGAATTTACGTCGATCTGAACTTCGTAAAGGAGAATAAGGCTTGATGTTTGCAATCGGTTTCTTGAACATCTTTTTATTCTTTCAATTTTAGGTAACAGAAACAGAATTAAGATAACAGACAGATAAAAGATTATAATATTTTTAAAGAAAAATATTTAATTAGAAAGTTTGGTACAATGCATTTCTGATTTATGCAATATGATTTTCTCGGATTATTTTTGATCTATAAATTATTTAAATTATTAATTATTAATAAAGAAGAAAACGATTATTTAGATTAAAGTAATAATAAAGTAATATTAATTCTAAATATTAATTCAAAAAAAATAAATAAATAATAATAATAATAATAATAAGTGAATAAAAACTTACAAAAACGAAACTATTTGTATACACTTGACACACTTTAAAAATATAAATTCAAAAAAAGTTAGACAAAAAGGAAAGAAGAGTCCTTTATCATTAGATCATTCGATTCTCAATTTACGTTGTACGATCATCAAACAGACAAGATTTTTTTGATTATTTAATTTAAATATTTATATGTTACATATTCGTTAATCTCTAATTCCAAAATGGAAACAATACAATAGTTGAAAAAGTTTTAAATGGAATTAAAATATAAAAAAATTCATATCTAAGTTTTTTAATTTAATGGATGAATGTATAAATACAACTTAAAAAATAAATTTCTCTTCGAAACTCCAATAATTGAAAATTCTCCATTTGTTCTAATACGGTTATACCTAGATATACTACATTACTATAAGGGCTACCGTAATTTTTTTATAATAATAAAGAGCATATTTAGATGACTTTACGAAGAAAAGTTTGCATTAATAATAGTATTATCCCACATTAAAGAATTATAACCACTCAGAGTTTCATTACTAGCATGATCATGGCCCAGAAATTTTGAGGAACAAATCTATCTCTGCTTCCTCCCTCAAAATTAATTCAAATTCATTTGCTGCCAGCATTAAATCTAAAATATTTCTTGTTTCAACATTTTCCAAGTTAACAATATACCATAAATATATCATATAGGTTTGTTCAAGTGGTGGCCAACTTCGTTACTGACTCTAATTTTTTTCAGTCAATTGTGATGTGAGACGCGTTCTTCATTCACCAATAATCGATAAATTAAATTCGAATATGTTTGATTGAATTTCATAATACATAGTCTTTGATCCTTGTATTTTACAGTGAAGAAAAAAATGGAATTTCGAATTTCATGAAAAATAAATCGATTTTATTTTAACAAATTACACATAAATAAATATAAATAGATAAATATACATTATTAGATTTATAGATACATTTCATTTCGGACCTGTCTTCTTATTAAAAATATTCCGATTCTTAATGCCATTCCAAGTTCAAATATGATGCTCGTGAAATTGCTAAAAGTCAAGGTGCCTTTCCAATAATTACATTAATTGCAATACTCAATTAAAAATGAAAATGCGCAAAAAAGCATGAGTGAACTGATAACTTTCATAATATAAAAGATAGCAAGACGTGGTGCCCTACATGTTCTGATATACTAAAGTTAATATTTCAATTGCTAAAGAATTGGCATTTGGCAAAAATGTGTCGCGCTGAAATTATATTAATAATAGATCTTTGTTATGACATTGCACCAAAGGGTATAAATGGACTGCTACTTTTGCTAGTATAAAACACAAAAAAAAGCATGGTGTGCACATAGAAGGCTTCTTACTCTTGAGATTGCTAAAAAAAAATTGCATATAGTAGAAATTGAGAATCTCTTTCTATGGAGCATATTAATATCTGTTATGGAATGTGCTGAATGCACCACTTTGGAATATAAAAATAGGCACCGAAAAGCCTTGTAATACACTTTTTCAATATGGAAATGATTACCAATATGGGATTCAGGTATTTTTGTAATGTTATGAAAAACTAGCAGATCAAAGATATAATTATTCTCAATATTCTCAAGTTTACAAAAAAACAAAAATAGTTCATCTATGAATAATTCAATCTCTATGCAATCCAAATTTGGTGAGGTAAATAATGGTATTATAGTACTTAAAAATAATGAAATGAAATATTTATTTTAATGGCCTTTTATTTTTAAAGATTCATGCTAAAATTGAACAAAAGCTGAAGGAAAATTATTCAGGCATTGTAAAGATCAATTTTTCTGCTGGAGAACTTGGTGACCTTAAAGTATGTGAAGATATCCACAATGCCTTCAATGCTGAAATAATGGCAGATAATCTATTCATTAAAGTAAGTTTCACTATTGCTTAAATATCTTTTATACTCTCTCTAATTTTTGTATCATTTAAGTGTGATGGTGGAGAAAAAGAGATTATTCATCGAAAACTAGCAAATTCATTTGAAAACCAAAATCAAAATTGGTGGACAAGTAGCAATACTATATGTACAGTCAAAAACAACCAGTACAGACCTGATGTAAGTGTATGGTTTCAATCCCCAACTCGTCCACAAAGAAGAATGCCAATTATTTATCCATGTCCACCTCCAAATGTTTGGATTGAGGTAATTTATTGATTTGCTGTTTGAAAATGTGACCAATATTGTTTAAAATTATTTAATATTTGCAGATATTCTATAACAATGACAAAGATCATAGTTATGCATTTAGCAAGATTAAATTTCTTCAACAAAATACGAATGGTATTGAATTTGTAGCAATAAGTCTTCCTTCTGGACTAGACTCTTTTCATTCTAAACCTGAAACTGAAATGATAGTTCATGCAACTAATCAACTTATACAACCTACTAAAGCACCATATGTATGTCATTGGGATTTGAATCATAATAAGATATGGTACAAAATGGATTGGAATCAATTTATTACCCTTATATGTGGTTTAACGATAAGCTTTGATATTGTGCTTAAAGAGTTATAAGTTATTTTTTTATATATATGTATTATAAATATTATCTAAAATAGTAAAACTGGAAAGGTGTCATGTTTAAAAAAAAAATTAATTGTAGATAATTATAATTTACCTCAGTAATACATATATTTTAGTTAAAGGTCATGCATTTATTTTTATTTTTCTATATCAATTATGTGATATATATATTATTATCACATATTTATTATATCAATAAAGAGTTAAGTTAAAAGACCATAAAAACTAGTTTTTTATATATAATTTATTGTTATATCTCTATATATAATTTATTTTTTTTAATTTATTTTCAATTTTGAAACTCAACTTTATATAGTGATTTTATAATTTATAACTCATTCAATTATAACATGACTATACATGTTTCCAAAATTGATTTTAGATTTTTGAGGTATTTCATTTTTTTGAAATTTGTGCAAAATCTATTTTATATATGGAAGTAAAAAAAGTACCTAATTATATGTATCTTTAATCAAGGAATTTATTTGGGTAGTCAAAAAATTTCAAGTTTTAAATAAAATAATTTCGTCTTCTATGAAAAACTATTTTAACTTTTTTTTCCAAAATTGTAATTTCAGGACTCCAAAATAATTTAGTGTGCAAGTATAAACATAACTAAGTTGTAAAACATGAAACATAAGACATTAATTTCAAGATTTGAATGAATTTTATTTTATTATTATTATTGTATTTCACAAATATATTTTATAATAAAAAAATATTGGGTAGATATAATTTAGTTTTTGTTATTTTCTATTATAGTATCAATCTTGTTTCAACTATACATGTTTTCAAATTGATAAAATTTTCTGACATTTGGTTTAAAAAATAACATTACTTAAAAAACTAACTTTTTAATAATATAAAATAATCTTTGTTTTTTCTGTCAACCTTCTTAATTTTTTTAGTTATAATTTTTTTTACTAATACAAATTCACTGACATATTTTTTCTGAAAGGTATTTTTATATATTTGAGTATTGACAAATAATAATAGGGTATATCTATAAAATCATTAATATTTTAACTTTTGGACATGTTATTAATCCTAGATAAAATATATTTTTTAATAAGGCTTTGAATACAATTGCAATGATATATATATTCACAAATACTGGTTGAATAAACAAAAATCAGAATCCTATTGATGGTACAAATATACTTGAACACAAAATTATTTTGAAAAAAAAGTCGAAATAATTTTTTATAAAAGACGAAATTATTTTACATAAAATCTGAAATTTTTTAACTACCCAGATAAATTCTTTAATTAAAGATACATATAACTAGATGCTTTTTTTACTTCTATATATAGAATAGATTCTGCATAAATCTCAAAAAGTCGAAATACCTCAAAAATTCAAAATCAATTTTGGGAATATGTATAGGTACAAATATGCATAAATTTGACATCCTATTTGTGAAAATTTATAAATCGGAAAAAATTGACAGCTTATACTTAATAAATTTTAATAAATTTAGTCATTAATTGGAATTTTATTTATAATAAAATTGTTCTATTTTTTTTTATTTGACCAGTAAAAAAAGTATAGTAATTGGCTTTTTTATTTTATATAAAAATAGCACAATGTATATAAATCTACATAATTTATATAAAAATAAATTTTCAATATTCATCTTTTCTTATTTCTTACGTATTATTTGAAATTTATATGATTTAGTTATAATTAGTATTATATCTGAAATTTTTGCAAAAAGAAAGTAAAATTTTATTGACAAAATTAATAAGTTATACAAAGTGATAAAGTTATGAGTTTCTAACTAGAAAAACTAAAACATGTGAATTTTAAAGAATTTTTAGTTCTAAATTAATAATTTTGATAATGGTAATAGATTATTTTCAACTTTGAAAGTGTTAATGCAACAATAGATAATATTAATAATAAAAATAATAATTATAAAGAAAAAACTTATCAAAAATTATAAAAAGTATAAGAAAATAAAAAGTTCATATAACACATAGATACTAAATACGTTATTTTTTTTTTTAAATTAAATTTATATTTGTATAGAAATTTTCACTTAAATAAAATTAGTTAAAATTTAAATTTCAAAACTTTATTTTTATATTTATCAATTTTAATAAATATCAATTATAAATACTAATTTATTTATATGAATTTATAGTTAAGAATAAAAACTATAACTTTAATTAAAACTATATTTTGATATATTTTAATAAAAATTCAAACTTTATTTAAATATTATTAAAAATGATTAAAATTTCTAAAAATATAATTTTATTAATTAATTATTTGTTTAATTGTCAAAGAATAAATCTGATAATTTTATAACAGATATACCATATCTTTAGTTTTAAGTTTTATTAATACTATAGTATAAAACTTTTATAATAAGAACTTGATTATAATAAAAATTATTTAGTTTTTTTGTATTAAAACTTTATTATATATAGAAATAAAATTCTAACTATAAAAATTAATAGCTTAGAATCTAAGTTTCAAAATTATCAGTTGAAATTTTGATCTGATTTAAATTGACAAGTTTTACTGAAATTAAAATTATATGTATTTAATTATATCTATCAAATTTGAGAATATATTAAAAATAGTAAATTATTATAAATTTAATTGAAAAAAGATTTCTAATAATTTCTAATATTTTGTATTTGTTAAAATACTATTAATAAAAAGTTTTAAGAGTAATTAGAGATAATGATTTGTTATAATTCATAGAAAATCGTAGGATTATATTAAAATATATCTAAATTATACTTGTATGCAAAATTATTTTGAAGTTTCAAAATTGTAATTTTGAGAAAAAAAGTTGAAATAGTTTTTTATAGAAGACAAAATTATTTTATTTAAAATCTGAAATATTTTAACTATTCAGATAAATTCTTTGATTAAAGATATATATAATTAGGTATTTTTTTTACTTTCATATATAGAACAGATTTTGTATAAATTTTAAAATGATAAAATATCTCAAAAATTCAAAATCAATTTTGGAAACATGTATAATTTAAATATAGAACTTATTCTATTTGTCACAAAATATTACATAATTTGAGATATTGGTAATTTTATAATAAAGATTACAAAATCATCTGATTTATATTTAATTGTATAAAAAAAATTTTGATAATTGCCAAAGACCACTTTTTCAATTGAATGAAAGAATAGAATTAAATCAATCAATACAAAATACTTAGTGGAAAAAAATTTTTATATTTACTTATATGAATAAACATCCTAGTGTTTTTAAAAAAGATAATGGAATTATGTTGTAAACTTTCTGTGTAAAATGTAGTTTTTCTACTTATAATTATACGTGTTGCCCAAATCCCAAATAATTTGGGATTTGGGACGCCAAAATGCACAAATTACTAGTATTTGGGATTTGGAATTTTGGCAAAAAATACAAATTATAATTTGGGATTTGGGATTTGGGATTTGGGATTTCGGCATTTGGAATTTCGGCATTTGGATTTCGAATTTGGACGGCAGGTATAAAAATATATCATATAATATTACAGAATTTATTACACAATTGTATAGAAAGATATCACATAACTTTTATTAATCAAAAACAGAATTTGGTCTTAGTCACTGCAGAAAATCATCATTCCTGACATGAATCTACTTTCTTGAATTTTGATTAGCTAAAATCACATCATGTGTTGCTTACATAAACCAAAAATTTTTTTTCTATAAATAGATTTCTCTATAATATAAAAGAAATTGTTAATACTTAATTATGTAAACATTTTAATATCAATATTGTAAAAATTGGCATGTAATCAGCTGAAAGTTAAACAAAAACAACAAAAATCTGAAAATGAATATTAATCATTGTTGTATATATATAAAATTTTATTTATTACTAAAAGTAATATTAATAAACTAGCTAGGAATATTGCATGTCTTCTGTAAAAGTTAAGAATTGAGCAAATAATTAACAGGTAAAATCAAAGTTTTAAAAAATTTTATTGAAATTTCAACATTATTATTTATTTAATTTTTATTGAAAAAATTTGAAACTTTTATAGTAAATTCTTTAGGTTTATAACATTAATATTACTCAGTTTGTTCATTAGTAAAAAAATAAGATTCAATATATAACAATGATTGGTATTTATTTCTGGATTGTTTTTTTGAATCATATTTTATATTTTTGTGCATTTTTAGTAGCATCTAAGTAAAGTTCAGTTTTTCATTAAAATGTATCAAATATGGTCCTAATTAAAGTTGTATCTTTTATTCTTAGCTACAAATTCATATAAAATAGTTAGTATTTATAATTGATATTTATTGAGATCGATAGATATTAAAGATAGGGTTTTGAAATTCGATTTGCTTGAGTCAAAATTCCTGTACAAGCATGGATTCAATTTTAATTAATAAGATATTATATGATAGCCCTAATCCAGGGGTGTTAAATAAAAAAAAATTTCCCATTTTTATATACTAGATCTCAAGCTATTATTGAATAAAGATTTATTTTGTGAGTAATGATTTATCATGTGGGTACAATATCATAATAATAATATAATAGCATCTCATAAATATGTGAAAATTTCTAGAATTATTATACAAGATTTTTCTAATAACAGTTTAATTCTTATATATCTTATCTAATAAAGATTCATTCTCTTTATTTTTTCCAGTAGAATCATTTTATTATATTTTAAAAAATTAAAAAATTAAAGATAATATTTTATATAATAGAGATATATATAATCAGGGGTTTCCAGAAAAGTTTGAATACGAGGAGGCTTATCAGTTGAATAGAACAAAATGGTAAGACGTTTCGTGGAGGAGTGAAAACTTGAGGTATTTCCTCATCTTAAAGATTAAGTCTGAACAGTAACAGAATTAACCAAAAAAAGGTGAAAAAAGGAAACGTAAAAAGAAAATTCATATTATCAATCTACAAAATACTTTAAAAAAATTTCTTTCAGGGGATCAGAAATATTTTCCAAATTTGTGTATTTAAAATTTAGAAATCCATTATAATAATTCTTTACTAAACGAGGAATTACTCTAACAGTTAATACTAATTGACAAATGTTAAATGCTAAATGCTAAATGCAGAAAAATATCAATTATTCTATTGAAATGCGTATGATATATACATTCGTTGGGACAAAAAATAAAAATGTGATTATAATGAAAATTGACTATAAAAATCCTGTGATTATAGAAGGGTTTTTTACATAGAATTAATAGGTGTGCTTATAACGGCCGATTATATGATGTGATTGTACAGGGTGACTATAGGGGTCGACTGTATAAAATCTGAATATTATAGAATAAGAATACTAGAGGTAATGAGATGTCCGCACTTGTATTAGTTGAGCAAAATATTACATTGGAGGAATTGGAGTATTCATCCTGTAATAATTGTCCAACCCCCGGCAGGATCAGTTTGATCCCTTAATATTCTAGGAGTTATATTCTTTAAAGGAGGTTCTGCAAATACTGTTGGAGTAATAGCATTTATAGTAGTGGGATTTTGAGAAATAGGATTTGTAAGAACGTTATTGATGGCCACGAAAAGGTTAACCAAGATGATGAAGAATTTCATTGTTGTAATGATAATGAAGATGTTAAGGATATTATGATGAAAAAAGAAAGGATAGGTATTGAAGGATGTAAAGAATGTAAATTAGCATGAATCTGCTAATTGTAGTTGAGATTTAATATTAACAAAATGCAGACTTTTCAAAAAGAAGTTGAAAAATTTGCAAGATTTAAATATTAATTATTGCCGACAACAATAAAAAAAAGATTCATTCTATTTATATTTTTTAATGTTAAAACTAATTGTACACCATTATCAGTTATACTATTATAAACTAGCAAAAATTTTTTGATAACCATTTTTGTCAAATAACTTATAGAAATAATATTGTACTATTGATAAATGAAATTCTATATCTGATAACCATTTTTGTTTTGAATTGCCAAAGGTGTGAACAAATAAAGGACAATAAATACTTGTACACATAGAAAAACGTAAAACTCACTCATTATAGAATAACTTTGCTAAAATGAACTCAAATTAAAACAAATATAAAAAAATATATCTGATAACTATTTTTGCTTGGAATTGCGATATAGAAATAACATTGTAAATCAAAGTTGTATTTTCGCTTCTTTTCAGGCATAAGGAAGTGAAGCAAACTCTTTCGGAAAAACACCAACCCCCGAACAGGAATAAACCTCGGAAACATTGTCTCCTTACCAATACAAGCAGCACTAACCCGTGACATCTCCGACTCATATTTGTTTTGATCAAATAATTACACTGCATATATCAATATTATAATGTAATTTATTTATACTAGGAAACGGGAACCGTTGTTAGTCTGGAGCATAAAGTGAAGCGCGCGAATATAATTTCATTAATTATTAATTAATTAATAATGACTCATCTGATTAATCAATAAATTTTTAGATTGATAATGATTTGATAATCATGAAAATTTGTTTTTATTTTTATTTTTCAAAACGTGGCGCTTACGTAGCGCGGCGTTACAACCGGAAATCCTCATGTGAGCTCATGTGATACCAATTTTCAACCTTAGTGCGTAAAAGTATAATGTCCTACGCTTACGCTCCGGACAATTATAATATTTATTANTATCTGATAACTATTTTTGCTTGGAATTGCGATATAGAAATAACATTGTAAATCAAAGTTGTATTTTCGCTTCTTTTCAGGCATAAGGAAGTGAAGCAAACTCTTTCGGAAAAACACCAACCCCCGAACAGGAATAAACCTCGGAAACATTGTCTCCTTACCAATACAAGCAGCACTAACCCGTGACATCTCCGACTCATATTTGTTTTGATCAAATAATTACACTGCATATATCAATATTATAATGTAATTTATTTATACTAGGAAACGGGAACCGTTGTTAGTCTGGAGCATAAAGTGAAGCGCGCGAATATAATTTCATTAATTATTAATTAATTAATAATGACTCATCTGATTAATCAATAAATTTTTAGATTGATAATGATTTGATAATCATGAAAATTTGTTTTTATTTTTATTTTTCAAAACGTGGCGCTTACGTAGCGCGGCGTTACAACCGGAAATCCTCATGTGAGCTCATGTGATACCAATTTTCAACCTTAGTGCGTAAAAGTATAATGTCCTACGCTTACGCTCCGGACAATTATAATATTTATTATTCATCTACAGCTATTAAAAAATTAAAATATCAAGTCGATGCCGTTTAATAATGAAAAGAAATTTATTAGAAATACTTAACCTTATTATGACAAATGTGCCTAATGACTAAATCCATTTTTCGACGAAGATACAAATGTTTTCGCTGTTCTGATGGGATTGTTATCGATTCAATGTATATTCTTTAATAAAATTTTTTCTATATTACTCAATACTAGGTTATTTCAAATGATTTTAATTCCGAACATACCTTATTTGAACAAAAAAGACACCATATAAACAACAAATATTATTCATTTTTTTTTATTATCTTATAATCTAAATCAATAATATTTGGAATTTTTAATATTCATTTTCTTTACTTGTCTCTTTAACTGCTGCTGAAATATTTACCTCCTTATTAATCAAAAAGAAAAAAAAGAAGGAATTATGAAATTTTTATTTACACTTTTGACAATGTTATTTGATTCCTTTACATTTTGTAACAATGAACAATGAATAATTATTTACAAAAGAACCAAAAAAAACATTTTTTAATATCTAAATTTTTTAATTTTTTTTTTAATTTATTTAATAAATTAATAATCATAAATGTATAAGCATAACTTTAATGTAAAAAATATATATAAAATAAATGAAGAAATGTTTCTTAAAAAAGAAATTTCCCTAAGTAGTTTTTCTATTGACTTTGAAAACTTCATAATCAATAATTGAAAATTTTCCACTTGCTCTAATACGGTTATCATAATAATAAAAATAATTATTATTATAATTATACTCGGATTCATTATCCATAGTAAAATTAGATACATTACTATACATATAAAGCCCACCTCCTCCAAAATTAGGGCCACTGTAATTTTGACGCTCTTTTTTATAATAATAAAGAGCACATTTAGGATTGTTTACTCTACTAAGAATTGAATTTAGAATATTATTATTTTTTAATAAGAAGATGAAACTATCACTTGTTTCCCTACAACCACCATTAGTAGTATTATCCCACATCAAAGGATTATAACCACCCAGAATTTCATTAGTTTCTTTAACTTTCATAATAATCACTGTACTAGCGTGACCATGGCATACATCCCAAAATGTCTGAGGGGAAAATCCATCTCTGCTTCCTCTTAAAATTAATTCAAATTCATAAGGGATGTTTGTTGAAGTATATGAAGTTGTTTTACGGTCAATCCATGTAGAAATTTCTGCGGCGTGTTCTTTAGAAATGATAGTTGAAAATAGTTTTTTTGGTTTATTTGTAACTATAACTGATCTTGCTGACAAAGTAACTGATTTTACTGGTCGGTCAGGATCTACTATATGCTGCTGATGATTAATATCTTCCCAAAGTTGTTTATCAAGAGTTTTGTTATAAGGTCTAATTTTACCAAAAATTTCAAGATTTAAAATATGAAAGTATCGAATAAGTGGTAGACATTGTTGTAAGGCAGTTTTTAATGTAAGAAAATTTTCCTTGGTCCATTCTTCAAGGTTTGTAGGAAGGGTAAAATTCCGAGCAATTCCCCACTTGATAACATAATCCCAAATTTTAATTTCTTCTATTTGTAAATCATCTTGTTTGAGAAGAGACACCAAGGCAGATTCTTGAAGAGAAGTAAAATCTGAACTTTCAAAAATAATATTAGGATACTTTGAAACAATGTCATTACAAAAATTTTCTAAATCTTTCAAATTGTTATAAATAAAAGTTGAATAATAAATAAAAGAAAAATGAGTTTTCAACCAAGAAGCTTTATCTTTGATAAGAATAGTTTCTAGTTCCTTGGATAATTCATCAAGTTCAAATTCATTAGCTACCAACATTAAATCAAAAATAATTCCTGTTTCAACATTTTCCAAATTAACGATACCACCATAAATATATCTACGTACATAAAAAATAAATAAATAAAATTATAAAATATTAAATATTACATTATTTCCGTAACTTACTTAAGGATGATATCAAAGATTCGAGCAGAAATGCTTGATTTAATAATTATTTTAATATTATTTTCATTTGGGTGAACATTTTCTAATTCTTTTTGGAAATAAGACGATCGATATTTCAATATGTTAGAATGTGCCATAAAAGTTTTTTCCTTATTTTCGACTTCAATGATTACATTGTAATCATCTTTGTCATTAAGAAGTTCAATAAAGTTTTGAGATAATTTATCAAAAAATTTTAAAGACATTTTTCTTTTTTCCGGATTTTGCAAATAAATTGAGGGACAAAAAAAAAGATAGTGTCAACGTTTAATACAATATTAATTTAATTGCGATTGTTAGTATGACAAACCGACAACTAATAATTTATATCAACCATTTTTATCATTTGCAATATTTTTTTCTTCGTGCACTTGATTAATATACACACAACACATATGTACATCTCTCCTCTTCTCCAGGGAAATTTTAAAATGTTTCTGGATTGCTTACGGAATGGAAATTTGTTTTAAATATAGTATTGCTCACTGATTAACATATACAAGTAAAACGAAATTTAAAGTTATGAATTGCACTAAATTAATTCATTATGTCAAATTACCTGCCTGCAAAAAAATTTGTGGATTATATTGTATATTTGCTTTATTTCCTTTTATATATTTTACATATGCATATATACAGGACGACACGAAGATAAATGAGATAGAGGGATAATATATAGATCAGATACAAAAAATCATATATATGCAAAGTCATAGTACATCACAATTTATTGTTTAAATATAGAAATTAAAGTGTGACTTGTAAAGTGTAATTATTTAATTTTATAAATGTCGATTTTCTTTAATTTTCATTGTAGAATGTAATGTGTGTACAGAAATGAAAAATAATTGATGAAAAATCGGAAATTAAGAAAAGTTTCGAAAGTAGGAAAGTAATAATAATAAAATCAAATCAAATTGCTATAATGATAATGAAAAAATATATTTCTATGTTAAAAAAATTTACATGAATGGTGAAACAAACTATTTTATTTTTATTATGAAACGTGATACAAATAATAAAAACAGTTTATCACAAGTTCTTCCTTTTTCTCATTTTAACTTTTAACTCATCACAATTCCTAAGCGTCACAGTACTTTCTTTTAATGGTCCCATTAATTCAATATTGTATTTTCGATATAACATTGCTAAGGTAGCTTTTATTTCCATCATCGCCAAGTTTCTTCCCGGACCTACAGTTAGATAAATGATGGTAAATTATCATGTGATTATGCTTTCTTTTATAATTAAGAAGAAATTACTTACATTTTCTTAAACTTCCACCAAACATATAAACTCGATTTTTACTACCCGGATCTTCTATGAATCTATCTGGATTAAATACATTAGGATCTTTCCAATATGATTTATGTTTTTGAATTCCATCAAAATTTAACATAAAATTAGTATCCTTAGACCATTTATAATCTCCTATGACTTCTGGTACGGAATTTTTTTTAGAAACTACTGGAAGAACTGCATGGATTCTTGATGCTATAATTATAGAATATTTGACAAAAATAATGATTTATTATTATTATTATTATTATTATTATTACTATTATTACTACTATTACTACTACTATTATTATTTGATCTACTTGTCTGTGGGGATAAATTAGTCTGTTGTTGTTGCCTGTATTGACCATTATTGGTCGCAATAGTTGTTTGGATTTGTGCATTATTTGCATTTAAAAATGCTGTATTTGTTTGATTTTGACGAATTTGAACATTGTTCATAGATGGACTGTTTGTATTGTTAATGACATTTGGTGATGGACGTTGTTGATTATTGTTAGCTGGTAANTTTAAATCAAAAAAATAAAAAAAAGACCACTAAATTTATGGCACCGATCTCTGGATCATGATTATGCTATTATGTAAACATATCGTGAGAATTTTATGGATGGAATTGATGAAAGATTCTTATTGGACTTTAATCACAGCCCAACACTTTTTAAGGATAACTTGAAAAAAAAAGTTTAAACGTAAAATTAAATTTTTTTAATCAAAAAATTATTGTTATTTAGTCATGGATCAATATCCATTGTACTATTATTATTATTATTATTATTATTATTATTATTATCATAGTACAGTAATAATAATTATAAAGAATTTGACATGTAAATTACCTTCTTTGATAATTGCTTCAACGTATTCAAGTTTTGATAAATCTTCCAATTTGAATGAAGAATTTGGATCTTTGCCAAGAAAATGTTCAATTTCTTCTATCATTCGTTGTTTTATTTTTGGATTATTTTCCAAATGATAAACTAAAAAGCATATGGAATTTGAACTCTATAAAAAAGAATAAACATTATTATTACATTTAATCGGGAGGAAAAAGAGTTAAGCCTATGAATAAAATAATCAAATAATTTACCGTATCAATACCACCGAGCATAACTTCCATAAAATTTGCCTCGATAGCTTTATCAGGCATTGGTTCTTCATGATGATCATCTGCGATCCTTTCGGTAATGTCTCTTTCAGTGTTCACCGTTATAAACATCGTCAACATGTCAGGTTTCAATTTTTGATCAATTGGCGTTTTAGAAATCTCTTCTCGTTTTGATTTAATAATATTATCTATGTTATTCCTTAACCAATTAATTCTGTCCTTTATGTTTTGAGTGTATCTACTAATTCCAGGGAAATTTCGAACAATTCTTGGAACAGAATAGAAATAAATAAGGCTATGAGAAAATGCATTCACTGATTCCATAAACGTATCACATTCTTTAAGAATGCTTTCCGATACATGTGATTTTTCATTTGGGGTTATTTTATTATAATAATTTGCTAATGCATACTGGTGGTAGTAATAAAAATAGTATCAAAGAAGTAATGTTTCATCCAATGATTAAATTCCAATACTTTATCTTCTCCAAGTTTTTCCCAATATTTTTCCATTTCCGAAAAACTACCTTGTACAGCCTCAACAGATTGTCTAATAAATGAAGGTGCTAATATAGCTCTGGTAAAGAATTTACGATGGTATTGCCAATCGTCATAATTATTATTAGCTATTAAACCAGTGTTTAATATACCAATTTCCTTAAAACCTTGATGATCATCATTTATTCTATTATGAAATGGACTATTAATGATCGGTTTTATAATCTTTTGAATAAGGTCCTCACGACCCAACAAAATAAAACGGTCGGATCCCATATAAATTTCACATAAATCACCATATTTGGATTGCACTTTATCCACGTCAAAAGTGAAATTTTTAAAAATTAGAAAAGTATTACCAATAAATGGAAGTGGAAAGGGACCAGGAAGTGGATTCTCGCGTGTAAAATATTTGTAATAATAATATGAGATATAAGCAAGTAAAGCAATTAACGATATCTTTAATATTTCATATGCAAAATGTATGGAGAACACCCAGGAAAGCATCTTGAAAATGTGAAAAGAAGTAGCAAACATTCCATGTTTAAATACTTATAATCATACATATCTAAATTACTTTTCATACAATGCCAAACAAAGAAATCTATTGTATATCTAAATAAGAAGTCAAATTTTTTGTATGTATATCTAAAAAAAATCAATACCACACCACGGTGCCAAAAAAGGAACTTCCTTGAATTTTTATTACCTAAATTGCATAAATTTATGACTTATTTAGGTTAGTGTATGGAATCCATGAAGATGTGCGATTGAAGGAGCTTCGTGACGTTCTCTAACGAGGAGAATGATGTTTCCACTGCCACATCGGGAAATTTTATTAGTCGTAAATTCCGTAATATTTACGACACCTACGTAAATATACGCCTAATAAAGCAGTAACTTTTATGAAATTGATTCTTACATAGTCGAGAAATGAAAAAGCGAACCAAAATTTACAGCCGAAATCATAGAAATATAATACTTGCCAGGTTGATAGTCCTAAATAATCCAAAATGCTAAGGCAATTTTAAGACAATATACTTTGTGTACTTTAATATCTTTTGTAGATCCTTATAAATACTTGGAAAACGGTAATAATGTGTTGTCAAAACAATTTGATTTCAATTAATAATCCGAATAGTTTTTTTTTATTAGAAATCCCAATAAATTATTTTATTTAACTCGAAAGCTGTATACTGAAGTCACCTGACAGCTGCATTTTTTTTCTCTATAAAAATCATTTCTGGCCTAACATTATTCCTGTTTCGGCAAAATCACGTTGAGGTCACGGCGCGAGATGCCCTAAGTAAAAGATAATCAAAACACTTGCCCTAGATACTCTTTTTTGGGAAGATTTTCGTGACCCGAAATGGAAAAAAGAAGTTTAAAAATTTAATATAATGTGAATCGTAATCGATTACGGAATCGACTGCGCAATCGATTCGAAAACCAAGAATATGCATTCAGAAGAATAGCGCCCATCACCTTCCCACCCAGGGAATAGGTGGCATTTATATAATTTTTGAAATAAAATATCCACTTAAAATGATCTGCCAATCCCGTATTTCGTTAAAAAAAATAACAAAAATTCAAAATTTTTTTTATAACGAAAACAGGTGATAACATTTGTGACTTTTATTATGGTTTTCTTTTAATATATTATTATATTTCGAGAAAGTAATAAAGTTAAAATGTTTTTTTTTAAAAAAAAATCAAAAGATTACAGTTTTCAGTATGTAACGCTATCAAAAAATATCTAAAAAACCGGATGCCACCATACCCCTTGATTTTTTTTTTTTTGGTCTTTGATATTTTTCGTATAAGTGTTTGATTTTTTTGTTTAAAAAAAAAATTCTTTTACATTTTTATCAATCTGTCAGTTTGATTTAAATTTAAACGAGGTGAAAATTTTTTTTAAACGGATAATTTTTTAATTAATTGAATAATCAATTAAATAATCACTTTGATCTGATCAAACATTACTTATTCATCTTTTCATTTTTTTCATTATTATAGAATGCCAGCAAAGCTTCACACGATATGTTATGTTCATAACTGTAATGAGAGGAATACGGCTGAATTTATTATAAAAGAAGTAACGAGAGTGGCGAGACTATCCGATGTTAATCCTTCCAATATTATATATTTGCAAATAAAAATTTTTATTCCTTTAAACCAGTATCCCCTACAAAACTCTTTTCTTTTGCATTAACAGTTCATAAGACACAAGGTTTAACCTTACCTAAAGTATCTCTTGCATTAGATGGAAACATTTTTTCATCAGGTCAAGCATATGTTGCTCTCAGCTGATGTCCTATCTCACTTAGATTGTTCAGCATTCCAAATGTAATTTTGGCATAAAAATATCTACTTTTATAAAAACTGTACAACAATGTGATACCATTTTTTTTTAATTATAAAAAAACCACATGGCTAGTTTTGAATTAAATTATTATTTCTCATTATGAAATTTAGTCATGTGATTTAAAACTAATTTTTATCAAATATCAATCAAGGATCAACGATCAACAATCAAATCTTAAAAAAATGACCAATTTCAAGATAATTCGAAATATCAAAACCGAATTTGGTGGAATTGAAGTTACTAAATTGAAGTCAATTAAAACTGGATTATCAGTTGTCTTTATTAATATTGAAGGTAATTATAGAAGAAGAAAGAAGAAGAAAAAAGAATGAGATTTAAGTATAACAAATTATAACAAATTATTAGTAATTATATATAAATTATTCTAATTCGTATAACATGTAACATATTATTATATATATATTTATAATAATAAATTAATAGCGCCAATTGTTAATGGATATTTTGCTCTCGCTACTGAAGGTAATAAAATAATTACTTATATTAATGATATTTAATATTTCTATATTAATAATATTAATAATATTTATAAAATATTTATGATTATAGCTTTTGATGATTATGGATGCCCTCATACATTAGAACAGTAAGAAATCAATCAATCAATCAATCAACTAATAAATAATTCTCTATTTAAAATAATTAATTAAAATCAACAAAAATTAATTCATTAAAATTAAATAAAAATAATTATAACAAAAATAATAGTCTGGTATTTCTGGGTAGTGAATTATATCCCTATAAAGGAGTCTTAGATGTATTTGCCAATCGAGCATTAGCTCAAAGCACTAATGCTTGGACAGAACAAGATCACACCTGCTATACAGTTGACACGGCGGGTAGTCAAGGATTTTTAAATTTATTACCAGTATATGTAGATCATATTTTATTTCCTACTTTAATTGATAGTGCTCATTATACTGAGGTAAAATTATTATTTTATATTTGAGTGATTTATGTTTATATTTATTTATTTATTTATTTATTTATCTAAAAGGTTCATCATATTAATGGAAAAGGCGAAGATGCTGGTATATAATTTTATTCATTATTATTAAAACAAAATATAAATATTATTTAAAATATTATTTAAATAATTAAAATAATTGTTTCTTTCTTCCTTTTTCCTATCTTCTTTTTTATTCTAGGGGTATTTATCTATTATTATTATTATTAGTTATTATTATTATTATTATTGGTTATTAATTGAATATACATACATACATACATATATATAGGTTGTTTATTGTGAAATGCAGGTAAATAATTGTGTTAATTTATATTCATTATTATTATTTATTATTTATTAATTAATAATCATTAATATTTATTAATATATTATTTATAGGGAGTAGAAAATAATGCTGACGAACGTTTTGAGGCAGAGTAACTAAAATATTTATTATTTACTATTATTATGGTTTTAGTTTTATTAAGGATCATAAATAATATTATTAATAATAATCATAAATACCTTTAAAGATATCAACATTTATTGTATCCAGAGGGAAATGGTTATCGTAGTAATACCGGAGGAAAAATGGAATGTCTTAGAAAACTTGGAGTTGAGAAAAGTATGAATTAATTTTTATTTTTATTTTTTACTTTATATTAAAATTTATCAAAAAAACAAAAATATTATATTAATTTATAAATGAAACAGTTCGTAAAGTAAGTATTCATAAATTTATTAAAATTTATTTTAATCTAATATCTAACTATTATTATTATATATACACTCATATATATCTTCATTTATATAGTACCACTCAGATTATTATAGATCTGATAATTTATGTTTAATTATCACTGGTAAACTTGAAATGAATGAATTATTGGAAAAACTTGAATCTCTGGATGAAAGAATTGCTTCAAAAGGGATTTTACCTTCTCGTAAAAGGTATATTTATTAATAATCATAATAATAATACA
Source organism: Diversispora epigaea (assembly GCA_003547095.1). Lineage (NCBI taxonomy): Eukaryota > Fungi > Glomeromycota > Glomeromycetes > Diversisporales > Diversisporaceae > Diversispora > Diversispora epigaea. The sequence goes on along the minus strand of PQFF01000330.1, from coordinate 78,164 downwards.
TAATAATAATATATTTTACATAAATAGACCATTTGTAGACTCCACACCAATTCCGCCATTAGAGAAATCTATACAAAAAATAGTAGAATTTCCAGATGATGATGAAAGTATGGGACAAGTAACGATTATTTGGCTTGGACCTTATATTCATGTGAGTTAACACTTTTATATATACAATTTTTATATTTTATTATTATTTCATCTATAATATTAACATTATATGTATCTCTCTCTGATAAATAAATGTTAATAGGAATTTCTAGAAATCAGAGCTTTAGATATATTGCATGAGTAAGTGAATTTATTATTAAAATAGACATTTATTTATTTATTTAAACAGTATTAATATGTAATTAATGTACTTATTAAATATAATAAATAATAGATATTTATCTGATTCAGCAATATCTTTATTGCAAAAGGAATTTGTAGAAATTGAAGATCCGTTATGCACAGGTGATTATATTATTCATATATTGTCACACATATTATTCATATATTATCACACATATATTATTCACACATTTATGTAGATATTGGAATTGCAATTAAAGAACAAACTCGTATAGCGATTATTGCCAAATTTGAAAATGTGCCAGTGGAAGATTTAGAAGAATTGGCTAATCAAGTTTTTAAAGTTTTTAAAAGAGTTGTCGAAGATGAAAAAGAAGGAATTGATATGGATAGAATGCAAAATGTTATACAAAGAGATAGATTAAAGGTAAATTAAATCATTAGTTAACAATTTAATTTAATATCAATTAATTAATTTAATTAATTTAATTAATTTAATTATATTTTATATCCATTATATCCATTTTATCTATTACATCTATTATATCCATTAGATTCTAGATGGAATTGAAACATACCCTCATTCTATATTCTCGCATGCTGCCATCATTGGTAATATTTAATTATTATAATAATACATATACATATAAATATATAATTTATATGATTTTATATAATTATTTAGATCATTTATATGGCAAAGGTGATGGTTCTGATCTTGAAAAGGCTACCAAGGATTTGTGTTTTTACGATGAAATTTCAAAATTTAGTGAAAATACATGGAAAGAATATTTGAAAAAGTAATTATTAAATATTGATTACAATAACTAATAATTATTATAATTATTATAATTATTAACTAATAATAATAATAATAATAATAATAATAATAATAATAAATAGGTATTATATCAATAATCCACATATAATTATACTTGGTCAACCATCATCAAAACTTGCCAAGAAATTATCAAAAGATGAAAAGAAACGTATAGAAAAGCAATGTCAAGAATTAGGACCGGAGAAATTGAAAGAATTAGAAAAAAAGCTGGAAGAAGCAAAAAAAATAAATGATATTCCAGTACCTCCAGAAATTATTGGTAATAATAATAATTTTATTTATTTTATTATTCTTCTTATTATATTTATTTTATTATTATTATTATTATTAAATTCAATTATTATTATTATAGAGAAATTTCCAATTCCGGGGGTTGAGACAATTCCATTTATTAATGTTATCACTGGACGCAATAAATCCGAAGGAAAGAAGAATGTTGTCCAAGAATATCTTGATAAAGATATTCCATTAAAGGATTTACCTTATTTTATTCAATATGATCGTATGTAAACAAATGATATTATTCTACATCTTTTAATGATTACTATAATATATTAAATATATTAAATATTTAAAATATATTAAATATAAATAAATAAATAGATATCAATTCAGCTTTCATATCAATATCATTATACATTATCACTACCACAATTCCTATTGAACTTCGTCGATTACTTGGAATATATTTAGAATCATTTTATGGTTTACCTTTAAATAATAAAGAAACAGGGAAACAATTATCATTCGAAGAAGTAATTTCTGAACTCAATAAAGAAACGATTAGTTATGATTATTCTTTAGGTGTTGGTAAAGATTTTGGAGAGATTATTTGTTTGGAAATTAAAGTTGAAGTAAGTTTAAAGTTATTTATTTATTTATTTATTCATTTATTATTATTATTATTATTATTATTATTATTATTATTATTATTATTATTATTATTATTATTATTAATTATAAAATATAAAATAAAGGCAACCAAATATAAAAAAGGAATTCAATGGTTAAAAGATTTATTATGGAATACTGAATTTACAGCTGAAAGGTAAATTAATTATCGTTAAACATATGTAATCGTATTTAATTGTATTTAATTATATTAATTATTTCAATTAAATTAGATTGAAAATTTGCACTACAAAATTATTAAATGATATACCACAATCTAAACGTCAAGGATATGATGTATGTAATTATTTATTATTATTATTGTTGTTGTTGTTGTTAACATTTATTATCAACAATATCAATTTAATAACAATTTATTAATATCAACTTATTAATATCAATTTATTTATTTAAAGATGAGTAAAGTTGTATCACACGCAATTCATTATGGTCCTAAATCTAACAAATTTGCATTAAATGTATTGAATCAAGAACGTATTCTTCCTCAAGTTATTAAATCATTAGATACAAATCCTGAATTAATTATTAGTGAATTTTCTAAACTTAGAGAGATTTGTAAGTATTGTTATTATTATTATTATTACTGTTAATTAATTAATTATTAATTAATTATTATTATAAAGTGCTCTGTCCAGAAAACTTTAGAATTCATGTGGTAGGCGATATATTAAAACTGGATCAACCTAAAACCAGTTGGGTTGATAATTTCAAGGTTATTTCGGTAAATATTAATTAAATTATTATTAATATATTTATTATTACATATATATATATATATATATTTGTTATTTATATTCATCATTATAAATTTATTATTTATTTAAATAAATTTATTCATAATAGAAAATGCCACCTTTATCTCCTATACCATTAGCACAGCATGTATTAACTGAGTCTGGACGTCATCCTGGTAATAAAGTATGTTGGATTTTAAATTATATTATTTCATCTGTTATTTATTTATTTATTTATTTATTTATTTATTTATTATCTGTTATTTATTTATTTATTTATTATCTGTTATTTATTTATTTATTTATCCAAAGGGTTACATTGTTAAATTATCAACAATCGAGAGTAGTTTTTCTATTCATACAACAAAAGGTAAATATTTTCCATTCTTATGTAATCTATTGGATTATTTCTACATTATTTATTTTTATTTTATTTTTATTTTTATTTTGTTTATTTTTATTTTGTTTATTTTGATTTTTATTTTGTTCATTTTATTTTATAGGTCCAAATACATTTGATTCCCCGGATTTAGCACCTCTAATGGTATTATGTGAATTATTACAAGCATGTGAAGGATTATTCTATAAAACAGTTCGTGGACAAGGATTGGCTTATAGTGCTAATCTTTTAATTAGTGTAGAATTAGGTGAGTTTATTTGATATTTATTTTTATTTAATATTTTAATATTTATCATTATTTTTTTATATTTATTATTATTTTTTTTTTATTTATTATTATTTTTTATTTATTATTATTTTTATTTATTTATTATTTTTTTTAGGTCTCCTTAATTTTGTTTTATACCGTTCACCTGATAACTATGAGGCTTATGTTGCTGCAAAAAATATTATAAATGATTTAGTTACAAAGAAGGTATTTATAACTTCTTTATTATTTATTATTAACTATAATTCCTTAATTATTATTATTACTTTATTTATTAATTATTATTAATTATTAATAATTTGAAGGACTTTGGAGATGAATTTGAAGGTGCTAAAAGTGGAGTTATTCATGAACTTGTTAATAAAGAGGTCTGTTGTTTTATTATTTATTTAATTTATTTAATTTACATATAATTTACATTTAATTTTTTTTTTAATCAATTTGTTCATAATAGAGTAATATTCAAAAAGCGGTAAGTTATTGATAGGATTATTTATTATTATTATTATTAAATAATTGAAATTGATAAATTTTATTTATTTAAAAAATAGGCAAACCAATCTTTTATATTGCAAGTATTAAAAAATTTAGATGCATCTTTTAATAGAGAATTAATTTTCAAAGTTCAGGTATTATTATTATTCTTCTCTTGTAAATTCTATACATCATTTTAAGGTTGATAAAATAATAAACATTATTAATAACTTTATTAATATTGTTATTAAACAGAAAGTAACACTTGAAGATCTTTATAGTATGTTAACTAAATATATTGTTAATTTATTCTCACCTGGAACTTCTAATACTGTAATTGTTTCTACTCCTAACAAAGTTGAGGTAAATATTTTTATTTTTAATTTATTGTTTTTTTTTCTTGATTATTAAATTTGTCAATTATCTATTTTTATAGAGTATTCAAGCATCATTTAAATCATATGGTTTTGATTTTGAAATAAAGAATTTAAAAGATATTTCAGATCAAGTTTTTTGATTTATTATTTTTTATTACTGTTATTGTATGAATTATTATATATTAAATTAAATAAATTTATAATTCTAAATTCATTTTGTATATTATTTATTAATTGTTGAATTTATTTTAAATTATAAAATAATTAATAAATTTATTAAATCATAAAAATAAAAATAGTTATTATTGTTTAATTGATAATTTCTAAATATATTATACCTAATAAATATTAATAACTCACCTATCAATATAATAAATTGTATAATTTATGCATTTACCATTTTTTTAAAATCTAAATTTTTGTCAAATTTTAGCAGAATTGTTTAAGATATTAAAATTTGAGTTGATAAATTTCAACACAAATTCAGAATAACAGAATTTTGGTTGAATTTAACTTAAAGCTGAATTTAAGCTGAAATACCATTTTTTCAAAATGTGAATTTCAGCAAAAACTAAAATTCCAAATTTTCAAAATTTTATTGATAGCTGAATTTAGGCTGAATTTTTTATTTTGATATGGCCGAATTGTCTTATTTTGACTTAGCAATTTACCTTGTCTTATATATTTCAAAGAAAAATGATCTTGATCTTATGCCAAATAAGATCTTCACACTGGAGACAACAATATATAACTTATACAAATATAATAATATAAAAAATGCTTAACTCTAAATTTAATGGAGCATCAAATTTTCTCAGGTAGATAACTGATAACTATTGTTACATCATTGGTATATCATCTAACAATTTTGAAGATATTTTGCCCATTAAGCATTAATATATGAGAAAAATTCTTACAGATAATCATTGGGACATAATAGTATTTTTGAACTAATAAAGAAATGACGTTATATATTTTCGATCACAAAATAAAAATGGTTATCGTATAATCGAGAATGTTGATCGTGAATTGAAATTTCCGCGAAAATCCGATGTATGACACGTTACACGCAAGTCAATTTTTAATTCCAGTACTATTTTTCGCTTCAAAAAATTTGTACTCGCGTTATTTATATATACGCGTTAAGTATAAGAGTTTACAAATCACAACTCTTTGGTATGTTTTATTTACAACTCTTTGGTATGTTTTATTTATATATACGCAAATCACAACTCTTTGATATGTTTTTTAAAAATTTTAATAAACCAGGTAAAAAGTATTTTAAGAAATGGCAATATTGAAAGTTACAAAATCAAGTGAGTTTTTCACTAAGTAATGCCGAGTTTACATATCTGAAGTTACGCTGTCACTAGGATAATTAGATAAAGAACTGGAAGCACATCGTGGCCACAGTTTGCGAAAGTTACCAGTCAAGTAACCAGACTTGACGTATGGTGGACGGCCTACTGTGAACGTCCTCTTTGTTTAATTATCTGAAAGCTTACTGTGTTTAATTCCAGTGTTGTGATGAATAGGATATGTGTATAGTTTAATCGTGTCTAATTCCGGTTAAATTTATCTTAATAATTATGACGTATACTTACAATTTTTTTTTACAATTTTTTTTTACAATTATTAGGTTGTCAAATGGCGGGGTAGATCTAATGGGCAATCATGTGGGAAAACTCCTTTTGATCCAATGTAAGAATTATACAGAAAGAAAGGTGACAAAAGCAGAAGTACGGGAATTAGAAGGCGTGTTGTCCAAGTACCCGGAAAACACAATAGGTGTCTTTTGTGGTCCCCTCTAAAACCGAAAATTACACCCGGAAGGCAGTTGAGGAGGCAAAAAAGATCTAAATTTAAAATATTATTAACAGACAAATACGACATCTGCTATACAATCGAAATCCATTCAGAAGATTATGTAGAAGAAACTAGTTATATTCGATTTAGTGTTGACGGAAAACTGTCAAACAAACTTATCATATATATTATTATTCAGCTTATTGACAATTTTATTAATTTTAGTAATCACTTTAAATTATTTAAAATTACCAGTTTCTTTAACAAATTCGTTTTTACATCAGAATAATTTTTCGTAATTTGTGGGGCAATGGACATAATATATATAATAATATTATTTAGCTAATCGCTTTAATTTTATTACACTTAAAATACCTAGTTTCTTTAACAAATTCGGTTTTACATCTTTTACATCAGAATAATTTTCTGTAATTTGTGGGATAATGAGAGTTAGTTAATTGATTTGCTTTGACAAGTAAAAAATAGAGTATATTTCGGCAACATAAAGTTTTTACATGTATTAATAAAAAGCAAAACCCCTTGTGTTAAATTTTTTATCGTGAATTCAAGTTGGATTCCCAAAATCAATTCTTAGATTGCTTGATTTTTAAATAAGTACGAAAATAAGCAGTATATTTGTGTATTTTTTTTATCCGTAAAGATTAATAATTTTGAACACTTAATACCTTTACATCCGAACCTAAACAAATATGTAAATAGGGCCAGAAAAAGAAGTACCGTACGTCTGTACACCGGTGTGAAGTACCAGCGAAATATTGACATTTACGTAATTAAGGCACATATTTTTTTCAGATATAGTTGTGAATTTGCAATGAAACAACTTCTGGGCTTGCAAACTAATAAACTTTCAGCGGGATTTTTCGTTTTTTCGTCCAAGCTCGAAAAAGATAAATTAGTTAACAGATAACCGATAACAACCAACTGATATATACTCACCGACGATGAATATAATGAATTGGCAAGATTGTTAATTCATTTGACACCGCATGATTCATATAGGTATAACTGATGACAATTTTTATTTTATTTTCAGATCGATAACAAATGAATCCGGATTATAGACAAATTAAAAAACCTATAGTGTAGGCAATAGTATAGAAACAATAGATAGATTTGATTCTTTTGATTCTTTTGATTCTTTTGATTTTTATTATAATCAATAAAGCGAAGGCGCATTGACGCAATTTTAAAACCAATATTTTATGTGATTAAACTTTTGAATAACTCACATTTTATATATAACAATGAAAAACACTCAATCTCAAGCTCGTTCTTCAAATTGATGAACTTAGAAAGGAGAATGCTGAAGTCAAGGCTGAGAACACAAGATTGAAACAAGCTATAGAAGAAAATTCAATGCTCAAGATCAGATTCGAAGAGCTGGAAAAGAAAAATAAAACAGATACCGCCAAGCTCACTGCAGAGAATACTGAGCTTAAAGATAGAGTCACGAAATTGGAACAGAAGCAGACTCAAGTCATCACTAATGAGCAAGAGGCATCTTCTACAAAAGATATTTTGCAGTCTCCGGCTTGTTCAGAATTATCAGTAAATACTAAGATCCAGGCACAAAGTGCTATTTCTTTTGAAATAAGCGATAAGTCTAAAGGTTATTATCCATTCCAACACCTATCGATGGCCAGTTTGATGAGGAGGAAAGCATTACTCCTAATCGCTTACCCGAACTAGAACATAGCTTGACAAGATCTGAATTTCTAGCTGAATCTAAAACATCTGCAACCTCTTTATCACAAGATATTATCAGCACTGACATGCCGGCTCACGCCGATGACGATTCAGCTGAGACCTTAGAATTTGCAGAAAGGGTATATAAGAAAAATATTAGTAATGAAATAAAGGAGAGAATCAGAGAAAAGAAGCTTCGGGATCAAGAGTCACATAATACCTCTTCACCTTCATTGATATCACCTGAATTATTGGTTCCGCCAATTTCTGATGGAAATGATTCATCTGAAGTCTTATTGCGAAACAATAGCACTGATGTACTGGACTCGAGAACTGTGAAAAGCTTTGTGATCAGGATAAAAATCTCAGCATCAATGTACTGTCTCACACCAATCGCATAAGAAGAAAGAAGTGGAGAATATTGTAGAGGATGTATATGATTTTACTATGGATGAATCTGAAAAAAATAATATGACAAAATTTTTGCTAACAGCCCGTCAGGGAAATAATTGCCAAGAAAATTCAGATATATTACAAAATATAGCCCACTTGTATGAAAATGCATGTAATGCAGAAAATGAAACAGTAAAAGTTAATCAGGCCGAGATTTTATGCTGGAATAATTTTATTATAGGATATGATAAAAGTGTAGATAAAATTATGATTAAAGAATGAAAAAAGCTAAAGAACGAATTTACGATTTTATTACTGCACAGAATCCTGATACTAAACGAGAAACTTTATATAAACAAATCTGGAGAGCTAGAAAAATTTATAAGTTATTCGAAAAAATAAGAATTGATAAGATCAAGTACATCAAAACATATAGTGCAAATTCTATTTCGACAATCAAATTCAAACAATTACTGATTATTTCTCCAATCCCAACACGGAATTAATTAGTGATTCTTCGGATGATTTACCTGAAACTGAGACAAGTATAGCACTTGTACTGAGTGAGGAATCGAAAGAAATATCAGAAAATAAGGTAAGTACGCCAGCTAAACCTCAAGCCTTTAGTACTGATTTGAAAACTGATTTAAGTGCGGGATCTACGCTTAAAACTGGAAAGACTTTACCTAAAAAGCAAAATAATCCAGCTTAAATACCCGTGTAAATTTTCGTAGGAAAGTATTAGATCAATATTCTAATCTATATTATGAATATAGTGATGAAGATGAATCGTTATGATTCTAATCTATATTATGAATATAGTGATGAAGATGAATCGTTATGCCCAATGTGCAAGTTAAATCATGAGAATAGGGAAGGTATAGAGGGCAATTATGAGGCTGGATCCTACAGTATTAAATGTGAAACGTCTGAAATTGACTTGATCCAATACATCAGTCTGAAATAATTGTATGAGCTTTTTTTATTTGCATTTTCTTGCCAGCTATATATTACTATACAATAAAGATCAGATCTATATTAATCGAAACATATTTAATATTTTTTTATGCAGGTGTCTTTTGTCGGCTAAAAAGATCTACAATTATAAAATGGCAACATGAATACACAGACCAAGACCGATAAAACATTAACTCTTGAATATTTGGAGTGGCATGCTAAATTAACTAGTTTACCAATCATTTTGACAGATAAAATTCACTCCACTTTATATAAAAGATATAAGAAAAAAACTGGACTCAATCCTTGGATAAACTTTGAATCCTCACAAATCGAAGAAGATACAGATAATTATATGAGTCATAACTGTATTATCAAGATTTCAAGTTTTCGGAAGAAAAAAGTATAATTTTTGATACAGTACAGAAAAGTTTCCCTTTCTTGACATATACTAATTCTAATGCATGACATCAAGATGTATTTAATTACACTGATTCAGAAACTAAATGCTTAATATGTAATGTTATACATACACGTAATTGGAGCTGTCTAGGTAAAAATGATCACTATTGTTCTTTTCATATTGATCAAAAAAAAGTTATAATCGCTATACAGGACTTACTAGAAATTCAAGTAAGTGTACCAAACAAAACCCAAGTAGAGTCTGAGAAATCATTACTGAGGCTGGTAAAAAAAGGTGGAGCATCGGATGCTTTCATGAGGACTTGGAGATATGCGCGTCTATCGTGGTGCAATAGAGAGAAAGGAAGACCCTAGAAAATGTTATAAATTTTAACAGATCGGGTCAGCTAATCGGTGAGGAATTATTACGTCGCAGTATACTAAAGAATGGTATGGCTTGATAATCTTACGAAAGAATGGGAAAAAATCCATACTCAATTTATACATAACCTTCGAATTTGCGTATTATACATATTAAACCAAAACACAATATTAACCTTTGAATTAAAAAAAATGGAATATAACTTTACCTTCGGCAGTCCATTGATAATAAATGATAACTTTATTGTAGCACATCTTTCTATTTTTTATTAAGTTATGCATCAATTTCAGAACTTTTAAAGCATCAAAAACGCAACTTTGGTAATCATTATCTAACAATTGTTATCTAAAAATCGGACAGACATCCCTCGCATAATTACGTTTTTGATATTTTTAAAGTCAAAACATTAAAAACAAAACTTTGGTATCACTTTACTTGTCCATTATAATGTTTTACGCTACGCTCCGGACAAACAATAATCATTGTTGGGACATAATAGTATTTTTGAATTAATAAAGAAATTGCGTTATATATTTTCGATCACAAAATAATAATTAAATCTTTAGTATTACTTGTAAAACGCCTTTTTTTTCATTGTGAGAGGCAGGGAGATTTGCAAATAGGCAAAATAGGCAAGAAATTTGTGGATGATATACAAATAAGCGGGGGAAACTACATCAAATATTTACTCGTTGTGTCACAATTAATAAATTAATCTATTCCTAATTTAATTTTTTAAACTGGGAAATGAGAGTATAATATTGTGACATGTGATCGTTTTCTAGCAATCTTTATCTAAAAATCGAACAGACATCCCTTGCATAATTACGTTTTTGATATTTTGTCTATTGCTATATCAAAAATGCAACTTTGGTATTAAATGTCTACGCTACGCTCCGGTGATGAAGTGAAGTAGAATATTCTCTTTGTGTATTAAACTATGTGATGTAGTGTAGTAGAATATTCTCTTTGTGTATCATACATTTAATAAGAATTACATGATGTTATTCGAGACAATTCATTATTTAGTAAATTTAGTTGTCTATAAAATTATTTTTAAAGAGGGAATTCTTTGACTTCAATTATATAACAACTGCTTTTTTTGTGTATGAATTTTATCATTGCACATATAAAAAAGTTTATCAAGAGATGGAAATTATACTATATTTCTTTGTAACAATATTCATCATCAAAAATTCACTATTTGTTTTCTGCCAAGAAAGAAAACGTTTAGAAATTATAACAAACCCATTGAAATTTACTCCAACGTCTAACAAAATTACAAATAATAGTGACCTACTAGTTATAAAAGAAGAATTATCAATAACATTAAATATAATTATTACGAATAATAGTGGAGATTGGACATGTGTTTTTCATAAAGGTATTTTAAATATGACCACTATTCACTTATCCCAAGTTATAAATGCATGTGGAGTGAAGATTTTTTATATTTAGGCGAAATTAATCCCAACGAACGGACACCTTCACTCTGGTTGACACCAAAAAATTCAGTTCTGTGGCCACGTTTTTCGATAACAGGTAATGATGATTTTGGAATTAAGGACGGCGTTGGAGATAAACTTCAGATCAACCTATGGTACCATATAGCATATACACTATCAAATACCCTAAAACGAATGGATATCTATGTAAATGGCACCTGGACTGGATTTTTAAGTATCATTCAGGTTCACAATGAATCTGTCATATTCAATGATTCACCATTATATATCGGAAAAGATCAAATTTATCAAGGATTTACTGGAAATATGAGGTACGCATGTGGAGTTTATCATCACATTCAAAGAAATTGATCTGTGGATTTTAAAAATATATCTTTTTTTTTTAGCAAGTTTCATTATTATAACTTTCGTCTAAATCCTGACGAAGTATTAGTGGATTATAGAGTAAGTTTTACTTTTAGATTTTATATATGATCTTTTATAGCTTTCTAATCGATAATTTTTTTTAATTTAGGGTGGGGATCCAACAACATCTACAAGTACAAGTACAAGTACAAGTACAAGTACAAGTGCAAGTGATAAATGCTCGTTAACAACTACAAGAGTGACGAATACAGTAACAGAAGTTAAATGTTCAAGTGTTATCTTAACCAGTTCAATTGTGGGAACTTTTTTCGGTGGTATAATATTTTCAGTAGGATGTTTATTTCTACTAAAACGGAAACGGCAATCATATTATAAAGATGAAGTTGATAATGAAGTAGTCGATTAAATTACATACAAATCATGCAAGACGTGTCGGATCACATGTAGCATGAAATCTATATTTAGTTAGTATCTAAAAAAATGAAACCCCTTAATTTAGATTATGTGCTGGGACATTTTTTTTGCAAAATTTACCCATAAAAAATAGATATATAATTTTAGTACAATTGTTATGCATTTTGTTAATGCTGGTTGTGTTAAACCTTACTCACTTAATTGTATTCGAAGTGCATATTTGATCTCATTGAAAATATTAAATTATGGAGATAAATTTTTAATGAACATATTCGTCTTAGAGTTTGAAGTAACATTATAAATATATTATGTATTATTATGTATTCTTTATTACAGAAATTTATATAAAAAATTCAAAAGATAATAAATATTGATTTTTTATTTTTTTGTTACAATTTTTTTTAGTCCCAAAAATTTACAAGTGTAGTAACACTTAAAAAAAAAGTGCCACATTAATTAAATTTACAATTTTTCATTACAAAGTTTTCTTAAACTTTGGTTGAAATTAAAAAAAAAAACTTCCTAGTAGTTCAAGTAAACAAGGGGAATATAGGAAATATAAATGCCGTGTCTAATAAATGATAATAATAAAAGAATAAAGACAAAGCAAAGAACGGGGAAATAAAAAAGAAATGGTTTGTCTAATAATAAAATAAAATAAAAAATAGAAAAATAGGGAAAATTTTTTTTTTTAAATCAAAAAAATAAAAAAAAGACCACTAAATTTATGGCACCGATCTCTGGATCATGATTATGCTATTATGTAAACATATCGTGAGAATTTTATGGATGGAATTGATGAAAGATTCTTATTGGACTTTAATCACAGCCCAACACTTTTTAAGGATAACTTGAAAAAAAAAGTTTAAACGTAAAATTAAATTTTTTTAATCAAAAAATTATTGTTATTTAGTCATGGATCAATATCCATTGTACTATTATTATTATTATTATTATTATTATTATTATTATCATTACTATTATTACTACTATTACTACTACTATTATTATTTGATCTACTTGTCTGTGGGGATAAATTAGTCTGTTGTTGTTGCCTGTATTGACCATTATTGGTCGCAATAGTTGTTTGGATTTGTGCATTATTTGCATTTAAAAATGCTGTATTTGTTTGATTTTGACGAATTTGAACATTGTTCATAGATGGACTGTTTGTATTGTTAATGACATTTGGTGATGGACGTTGTTGATTATTGTTAGCTGGTAAAATCATTTGACGATTGGGGGAATTCGTTTGTATCATATTCATCGCATTACCGGGTAGAATAAAATTATGACGAATGCTTGCATTTGTGGTTTGTCGTACAGCTGTGTTGCTTCTATTTACCTAAAATATTAAAAAAATTNATTTATTATTATTATTATTATTATTATTATTATTACTATTATTACTACTATTACTACTACTATTATTATTTGATCTACTTGTCTGTGGGGATAAATTAGTCTGTTGTTGTTGCCTGTATTGACCATTATTGGTCGCAATAGTTGTTTGGATTTGTGCATTATTTGCATTTAAAAATGCTGTATTTGTTTGATTTTGACGAATTTGAACATTGTTCATAGATGGACTGTTTGTATTGTTAATGACATTTGGTGATGGACGTTGTTGATTATTGTTAGCTGGTAAAATCATTTGACGATTGGGGGAATTCGTTTGTATCATATTCATCGCATTACCGGGTAGAATAAAATTATGACGAATGCTTGCATTTGTGGTTTGTCGTACAGCTGTGTTGCTTCTATTTACCTAAAATATTAAAAAAATTTTTTTTTTAATATTTTTAATATTGGTCCAAATATGGTAACAACTAAGAATACAAATTAAATTAAAATTAAATTAAAAATTAAATTAAAATGATTATCGTGTAACTTACCATATTAGGCGATGGGTTGACACCTATAGACGAATGTCTAATCATGGGTGTCGAACTACCAAGAATTTTAAGGTCATCTTGAGTCAAATTACCAATATTACCAATTCTAAATAAAGGGTTAAGCGAACCATTAGATCGTACCATATTATTAACATTACCAGGATGAACAAAAGCTTGTTGCGATCCATTAGCGACATGTGCTACTGTTGTATTAACCCCAATAGATGTTTGCCTCATATTCTGTCTAATAATCATATTGTTAGAACCGTTCGTTTGTGATGGATTATTATTTACAGTGTTAACCATATTGGCAATCATATTTTGTGGATTTAGGTTTTGTGAAAGGTTCGAAGTTTGATTATGATTATTTAAATTTTGATTTGTTCTTTGAATTGGACTTTGAGTCGGATTACTGGAATTATTATTAGAATTTTGATTTGACTGTGGTCTTTGCGGATTTTGACGCATCAAAAGAATTTGTCGTTGTACGTGATTCATTTGTGCTGGTGAATTAGGATCTTGAGGTGTTGAAGCAAATTTTTCTCCTCGTGAATTAGGAGTTCCCATATTAGAACGTGGAGTATTTGGAGTATTTGGTGTATTCGTGGGTAATGGTGATGGATGTGATGAATGTGAATTTACAAAAGATGATGGTGAAGATGTTTGTTGTACTTGGGTGGTTCCATTTAAAAAGGCTGATGATTGAACTTGTCCTCCATTTACATAAGAGGATTGGTTATCCAATATTACCATTCGACCGCCTATTTGAACAATGTTCATTTTTGTTGGATCAATCATTTGGTTATTACCATGTAACATAATACCTGAAGTAGTTTGTGCAGTATTAGGATCTACCATAACTCCATTCATTATAGTTCCTTGATTTGAAGGATTGCGTGACATATTGGCAATTATCAAGTTATTATTGTTTATTAACATTCCTTGATTAGTTCGTTGAAGCCTTCTTGGATCAACACCGGGATTTGAACTAGAACGAGTTATAGAGTCATTGTTCATTGAATTAGATACATTATTTATAACACCTCCGGGATTAGAACCTGAGCGCGTAAGAGATGCATTTACAAGAACTGCATTATTCATTGTAGTAACCACTTGTCCAGCATTGTTTATTGCTCCACCAGAACTAGAGCCCGAACGTGTAAGAGAAGAGTTGTTCATTGGAAGTCCTGTATTATTTAAAACTACTCCGGGATTGGAATCTGATCGTCCAAGAGAGACAGTAGTTATTGGACCAACAACTTGTCCTGTACTATTTATAATCATCCCTGGATTAGAACCGGTACGGGTGGTATTTATCGGCGTGACTACTTGACCATTGCTAGTAAATATTACATTATTTGGACTCACAACCGTTTGCGATATTCCATCCCCATTGATTTGAGCAGCATTCGAAGGAATGTTGACTGACTGACGACGGGATGGAATTTGTGCGGAAATTGGAATAACTGGAACTGTTATAATTCCCCCTCCTTGATTTGATAATGGAATAGTTGAAGCAGTCATATTAGGAGTTCCCACACTTGTTGCAAGTGTACCTCTTAAATTCGTCCCAAGTCGATTGGTAAGCGTAAATGTAGAACCTGAGTTTGTAGAATTCTCAGGAATTCGATTGTTTCTTTGTGAATTGCGTCTATAAGGTAACAAATTATCGCGATGGTTGGTAGAAACGGGAGACCTAACAGCATGTCCGTTATGTCCGAGTGATCTTTGTTGTGATTCTCCATTTAACCTTGAGACCCCGTTTAAATTTTGATCGGTCGTTGAACGATGATTCCCAGAAAAAGGAACACTATTTAATAGTGTTTCTCGGATAGAATTTGGATCTGCAGTTAAATTTTGATTACGACTTGTCATTTGAGTGGAAATTGAAGGGTTATTGGTTCGTTGATCTCGCATAATGATTTGTTGTTGATCCCTCGGTGCATTAGCATTGTTGAACGAACGCGGATCGACATATGATGCTTGAGGATCAATATTTGTATTCACACGAGATTCAACGTTACGTTGTGTAGAATTGGTCCGCGGGTCATTAACTGTCCTTATATTTACATTAGGTCTTTGTTCAATAGTTCTCAGATCAATATTATTCCTTGGCAAAAAGTTTGATGGACGTTGTGCGTCAATATCAATATTATTTCGTGAATCATTATTTAAGCGAGGAACCTGATTTTCTACCCGGTGTTCAGTATTTTGTACAACTTCAGAATTAGACCGAGACTGTGATGCTTGACCGGATGATCTATTGTCGGTATTCGAGCGCATATCCGCGTTTCCTTGAGACAACGTATTAACTTTGGCATTTATAAATTCTTCCCGTGTTGGCGGTTTGGGAGAGTTCTGCTTTTCCTTTGAATGTTTACGATATGTACTAAGATTTTGATAGTCCTCATCTGTTAATATTTTCCATATGATTGGACTGTGAAAACAGAAATTTAACCAATAATCAGCAAATCGATAAAAGCTGAAGAATAAAAAAATGAATAAACAAAAGCATTACTTGTCACTAATATCTCTATCTTTCATCTCTTCATCTGCATCCATGATTTCTTCATCATCGGTATAATATACGTCTTCATCACTGCATATATCTTCCTCTTCATCGGTATCATATTTAAACCTCCAATTCTCTATTTCCTTTGAAACGCGAAACTTGGAAGTTTCACTTCTGTCAAGTGTGTGGCGTCTACGACCACCACGACCGAAGCGACTTCTGAATGCAGATGGATAAGATGATGTCTTGAATCGTCTGTAGTAGGTAGAAGGTAACGGCTTCAAAGTAAAAAGATAAGGGAACTAAAGTAATGACTGTTAGATAAATGAAATACTTTTAATAAATTCAAATATATTAATAAATAAGATACTTGCATCTGTAATATCTGTTAACGAAAGATCGCCATCTTTCTTTGATGCCTTGACGGGATTTTTCCTTAGTCTATAAAAGTGTAAAGAAATTAAAAAGAATTTAATAAATTAAATAAAAAATTATATAAATAAATAGAATAATCAAAAAATAGAGATATTAAATATATAAAGGCATGTGACATACCCAACAATTTCATACTGTGAAGTAAATGGTTTTTGTTTTTTGATCTGTTCATTCAATCATAATAAATAATATTTCTTTAAATTCAAAAATATTGATTGTGGCATGCACTACCTTTTGTGGATGCTTCTTAATGCCCAATTCCCTTTGCAAATCTTTCACTTGACATTCTAAAGTGAACACTTTACGATCGATACCAATCTTTTGTTTTTTAACCTTTTCGCGTGATTGTACTGAACCCAACAGATCACGTCCGCTTTGAAGGTCAACCCGTATATTTTTTAATTTGTTGACAGACTGCGCTTCGGTTCGACGTGTCCGTCTAACAGGTCTAAGCTCCCTACGACGGAAACAGACATATGCATCATCGTCGTCATCTTTTTTGGCTTCGACTGTCTGTGATAAGCATAAAATGAAAATTTAATTGTGGATTAAGTGAAATAAAAGTCGATCTTTGGATGAAATTGTTCAAACGAGCTTACCTTTTTTTTTTTATCGTTTTTATCGATCTTATTATTTTTAGGCTTGTTGATAGGAGCAACCGTTGTTAACCAATTGCCACCAACCTTTATTTCTGGCATCAATGGACTAACTTTTTGGTGGCGAATAATATTCTGATTTCTTCGTGCTTTCCATTGAGTGTATACGATTTCTGCATCTTCCACCCAAGGTAATAATTTTTCAGGTAATTGTTTTAAACAATCTTCCCACGAGGGTAGCTTTCTGTCAGCCTATTTCATAATGTATAATGATGAGTAATGATGAATAACCATGAATCCGTGATGAATATTCATGAATCCGTGATGAATATTCATGAATCCGTAATGAATAATGATAAATTTATAACATAAATTCAAGATCAAGTTATTTTACTTTCTTACCAACATCAATGGTCGTCTTTTTGCAACTTTCTCAAAGAAATCTATAATCCTTTC
This sequence comes from Diversispora epigaea, assembly GCA_003547095.1. Lineage (NCBI taxonomy): Eukaryota > Fungi > Glomeromycota > Glomeromycetes > Diversisporales > Diversisporaceae > Diversispora > Diversispora epigaea. The sequence continues at coordinate 60,077 of PQFF01000330.1, read as the reverse complement.
TAGCGTATTTGCTTCAAGAGGCTTGGAATTCTTTTTAGAGTTATGTTCCTGTAACCAATTTTCGTCGACTTCATCAAGACAGTACAAACATCCTATACACTCTTCAACTGGTAAAGAGAATTTAATGTATGATTTAGGATGTTTGTAATTAGGATCGAAAAAAGGTTCTTTTTCTATATCTCCCGCATCCCCGCCTATTTCAGGGCATGGAATTGCCGGCTCGTCATCTTTTCCCGGAATATCATCATTTACTTCATTTCTTTCGATCATATTATGTTGCCTTTCAACCAGATTCTTGAAATGAAGTTCCTGTAAACATGATCAGGTGACATATAATGAGCATGCGACAAATACAGGTAACCCGCAGCAAGACAAGAGAAATATACAAAGTCAAGTAAAAAAATCAAACATTTCGAATTCTTTTAGCACTATACAATGCTCTTTATTGCATAGAGAAGAATAAACTTCAAAATTTGTATTTTTTATACACTAGATTAATTTTTTAAGGCTTACTTCATCTTCGCCTTTTTCGACTCCAGTGACGACTTCAGGATTTTCCCTAATAACTTTAGAAAATTCTTCGTCGTCTACCTCTGAAGCCAACTTAACACACATACCCTTTCGGGTGTCTATTTTTCTTGGACGGAACTGCATACGGCTAAAATTACCGTTTAATACAGCTTTAAATGACATTTGACATATGGCAATGTTTTGTGTTTTGAATGTCCTTCCCGCAAATAAAATTACTAGTTTACGGTTATTGAAAGTATTTTAAATGTGTATGACGATTACTATGAATGCTAATTTTATCTCATTAGCTTCTGAATTTATCAATAGTGGGGGTTTTTTCGTTTAAGACACTCAAGTTTGAAAAAAAAACGGTGTAACCCCGGGGTTCCCGGGTAATTCAAGAGTCATGGGTTGCAAAGTACGACTATGTGACGAAGACACGTGACGCTTAGATTACAGCATTTTTAATACTTTAAACAAATTAAAAAATTAAACAGTGATTAATCATCACACCACTTTCGATAAACAAGAGCGATTTTGTATCTTGTTTACGCAACAACGAATTAAACAACAACGCGTGTAATTTGGAGGACGACTGATGGATATTCCAATAAGAAATGTTCAATAATCATGTAAGCAAGGAATATCGATTTTGTCAATCTTTTGATATCATCATATAGGTAAAACACTTACCTAAAGGTTATCGTATTATAAAATTGGTTAAAACTGAAATAAAACAAGAAATTAATTACAAAAAAAATAGATGATTATACACTCACCATAATTATTTTTTTAGGATTACTTCTGAATCTCATCTGGATTATCGTACACAATTTTTGATTTTCTTTTCATTATCCAGACTTTTGGTTCAATAATGATTTTTGCTGGCATTAAAGAATCTATAACTTTCAAATTATCAAGATTTCTTGAAAAATCGAACCAATTTCGTATTACGTGACTTGGATTTTCAAGTTGAATTCGTTCATATCCATAAATGATATCAATTGTTTCGAAATATTCATTATGAATATGAGGTTTGGATGTCAAAATATGGGTATAATTAACATATTCTATGGGTTTAGAATGTTTCTCATTCTTACTATATTCCCAATTATTGTAGAGTTGTCCAAATCGAGATGCCCCAGTAATTGCCGTATATACATCAAGATGTATACGAGCTATAATGAAAAAAAAAGGAAAAAGGAGAATAAATACATATACAACACAATATCAATTTATAGTAATATATAAATATACTCAACCTTGGGGGTAATCACTTTGGATAAAATGTAATCTTTGTAAAGCCATTCCTCCAGGATAATTGTGACTTGATACAATCATCATTGCTGTGCTTACCATGAAACTTGCAAATAAAAGAGTAACGATTATTCGATGAATAAATATTGATCTAAGTTGTCTAAATGGTAAATACTAAAGTAAGCGAGGTCAATCAATCTTTAATAAAATCAAATATTGAAACCATTAAAATAACCATTAATAAATGTATATTAAAAAATACGAACATCCAGACCCATCCAATAGCTGCGCAAACATTGAATATTGGCACAGTATAAGCAATAAATCGCCATTCTTTGTGTCCAAGGAAAGAGAGCCCAAATATAAAAAATATGACAGGTAATAAAAATCTGCGTGTGCGAGCATCAACAAACATAGAAAGGATACTTAATGGGCCTGATACTAAAAGAAGACGAGGAAGAAAGGACGTAAAATAAGCGTGAAAAGGTAAAATCTTTAACGGGAATAATGAATAAAAATTTTAGTCAATATAATTTTTTTTTAAAAAAAAGGAAGACAGACAAAAAAAAATAATAAGTAATGGTACTTACGCCCCATTCGATACTTTTTCCAAGAATTGCATTAAAATAAAATACGAACCCTTCTGGCCACATTAATTTTTCTTTCCAGAAATATGAATCGATTATTATAGATATTACTATATTAATTTAAAACAAGTTATCTAAGTTAAAATACAAAAATTTAAGTAAATACAAAAAATTTAAACACATACACAAACTAATTAATGTTATAAACGTTCCAACTCTTATTGCATCCAGAAAACGTAAATTTCCTAACCATAATTCCAAAAGTACAATTGGAACTAATAGCAAGATCAATTCAAATCTAAATATAATCGCACTAAAAGTCATATAACGAATAGTTGACAACAAATTTCTTTTTGGTTCAGTAGAGGAAATAGCAGAAATCCAATGAGAAAAGGCGATAATAACTATTGATAATTATATTTAATTATATTACAATACTATTTTCGGCAAGAAAAATTCATCTTCTGATAATTACCAAATGGGAAAGCCATTATATTTGGTAATGTTCTACTTGCCCAAAATATAGTGTGAAATTGGCAAGCACTTAATAGACTAAAGGCAACTGAAACTTTCTTCCCAAATGTTTTAGAAATTGATGAACGAAATTTTGAAAGAGCAAAGACTACGAAAAGACCAAGGTAAAAGCGTACTGTAAAAGTAAAAAAAAAAAAAATAATAATAATGAATAATATTATTATTAAAATGTTTTAGGGAACTTTTAGATAAATTGGCTATTCAAAAATCCTTTTTGTAACCTACACACGTATTGACGAGAAAACTTGCTTAGGTGAGGAACAAAAAACTCCAGTATTTTACTTGTAGGCCAACTAACACTGCTCAAAAGCAAAGGGCCAACAAAAGTTCGAGGAACAACACCAGGAAATTCAAAATGATCAAACTGAAAAGAGTCAGTAAAATCAAGTCACTCCTACTTCTTACTAGTGACTCAAAATTTAGTATTAAAGCGACAATACTTTTTTTAAGGAATCCAGACCTATTCCGTATTCCATTAGGTCATGAATTGCTTGAAGGTTAAAACTTTCTTCAACTTTAGTAAAGGGGCAGAGTACTATGTGTGCTGTTATTAAAAGACAGAGAAGAAAGTCATATTTGTCCATATCTCTTTAAACTAGAGAAAAATATATATATATATTAAAACTAGAGAAAAAAAATTATAAATTATAAAAAATTATAGAGAATTGAGAGGAGGTGTATAATAAATAAATAAGCGTGGCTTAGAATAAAACGTGATGAAAGTATACATTTCATTGTGTAAGTCGGATTCTAAGTACAAAAAAGGTAATTTTCTTGTTCTGAACAATGAGCTATCGATAGTTTAGTTGATTGGTTCAGCCATAGTTATTCAAATCTGATCCAATTTTACTTTCGGCGCAAGTAAACGGTGTGGCTAAGTAAAATAAAATATTTATCACTAATGTCACACCTTCCTTATGTGGGCAATACTGCAACCAACTTAATAAACTTAATAAACTTAATATCCCATCCCATAACTACAATCTTTCCATTTATGATCAAAACCGATTTCTAATTTTTGGATCTTTGTGAACAAATAAAAAAAGAGAACATAAAAGTTCGGGGTCGAATCTATGAAAAACATTATCGGTTCCGCGTTCCCGTTCTCGAGACAATTTGGTTTTTAGTCTTTCGTTGTGTTGAATATTTTTTCTCGAAGTTTCAATATGGAATGAAGACCAGACACTATTATTATTTGAGAACGTTTATATTTATTATAAAATTTACTTGTGATTATTTACAGAACACTTTTATCTTTCAAAAGGGTGGAGATACATATTATAAATTTACATATCAAAATATTACAACGATAAAATACAATAAATTACAATACAAGTTAATTAAATGTACAATTTACAAAAATAAATAAATAAAATAAATAAATAAAATAAATAAATAAAATAAATAATAAATAAATATCTAAGAAATTAATTAAATATCTAAAGAGTTAAAGAGTTAATTAGAATGTTTTGATGAACTTGATGAAAGTACAGATGCGATAGAATTACTTCTTTCAAGTCGTGATTTCATCTTTTCAATTTCTTTTTCAAGTCTATTATATAAATTGAAAATATAATAAATGTTCGAATTAATGTTAATCATAATCAAATTTTACAATAAATTTGCATTTAAGATATATACCTTAATGAACGTTCTCGAGATTCATTGGCTTCACGCTCTGCTCTCCTTTTACTTAGTTGTAATTCACTTTCTGAGTTTTGCTTTAAATATAAATAATATAAAATAATATAAATGAATAAATATAATTAATTAATTAATTAATTGATTGATTGATTTAATTAAAAAGCACATACCAGTGATTCAATAGATTCCCGCATTTTTGCAACTTTCAATTCATATTTACTAATTTCTGCTTCACAACGTGTTTTAGCTTTGTCACGTTCCGAAAGTTGATATTGCAACTCACGAATTGTTCGATCGTTTTTTCGTGAAATTCGAAGAGTTTCATTTTTTTCTCGTGTCTCATTATCAAGTTGAATGGTTAATTCTTCGAGCCGTGATTCAAGACGTTTTACTCCTCGTGGAGATGTCATTAATTTGGCTTCTAGATCAACAATTCGAACGTTCAATTCATTAATTTGCTTTTCCAACACCATCTATTAATGAAATAATAAAATAATAAAATAATAAAATAATATTAAATATATATTACAGTTCACATAGATAATAAAATTTTGATAATAAGAGAAGCAATAAAAATACCTTTGATTTTATTAGATCTTGATTTTCTTCCCGTTCCTTAGATAATTCGGTTTGAGTGTCTAAAGCTGTTAATTCAGCCTTGCGTAATTTTTCTGTAATTATAGAACTAGTTGCTTGTTGTTCTTCCACAAGTTGTCGAAGCTCCACAACTTCTTTATCTAAAACGCTAATGTTTCTTTCAGCAGCATTCTTATTTTGACTAGCATCACTGTATTGTTCTCCAATGTCATCAAGACGTTCTTCAAGATTTCTTTTCAATTTCTCAAGAAGCATCTTTTGTGATTCGGCTTCCTCCAATGATGTACGTAATGTTCTAATTTCGGATAATAAGGCACTAACTTGAGATTGAAGTTCATCGTGAGAAACCAATGCATCATTATACAACCGAGTTAACTCGGCGATTTGAACATCATATCTTTCCTTCTCTCGTTTCCATAGAGCTAAACTATTATTAACTTCTGATTTATTCAATAATTCTTCATTTTCCATCTGCAAATTCTTGTTTTCTTCTCTTAGACGAGAAATATTGCTTCTTTCAGTCTCAAATTCATCAGTGATCTTTATTAATTCAATTTGATATTTCTTTCTTGTTTGGTCAAGAGAATATTGAATATCTTCAATGTCTTTTTTGTATCTTTCACGTTCTTCATTAAATTCATCAGTTAAACGTGAACGAAGTAAATTAAAGTCTGCAATTTCAGCAGCATCATCATCCATCTTTGCCTCTAATTCCATTAATTGTTCCTCAAGATATCGAGCCTTGTCTTGAGCAATCTTTCTATCATTAGAGGCTTCCACTAATGATTGTTCCAATTCTGTAACTTGGAGTTTCAATAATCCCTCGGATTTTTCGGCTTTAAGTCTGGAGAGCTCAGCTGTATCAAGTTTAGATGACATGAATTCCACTTTTGATTTGTAAGTGTTTGAAGATTCTACTGTTTCGGCATATTTGATTGTTTCTGTCTCATATTTTAGCTGAGAATCTTGCAATTCAGCAGCCACTTTACGACGACTCGCGGCTTCCTTTTGTTTTTCATGAATTTCGTTATCTAACCTATTTCGCATTTCTTCGATTTCGGCTTGAAGTATTTTATTGGCGCGTTCAAGTTGTATAATATCTTTCTGTCGATCTTCTGCCTCTTTTTGTGCCAATAATTGAGCAGGTGCGTTTAAAAGGCCAAGTTCTTGCATTTGAATTTCAAAGGTTTTCTTTGATCTTAAAAGTTGTTCGCATTGTCCTTCAAGTTCGTCAAGTTCTTCAAGCGTTTCTCTAACCTCCTCTTCAAGATCCATCTCTCTTTGGCGCGTTTGTTTTAACATTTCTTCTTTTTCAAGAGCTAAAGAACGTTCGTTGTGAAGAAGTTCTTCCGAAGTTATTTTCTCTATTTCAAGCTTCATATTCGCAGTTTCGAGTTTCTTTCGTTCTTCAGTCTCTAGTAAAAGTTTTCCTTCAAGTTCACGTATACGATTATCTTTAAGTCTCAATTGTTCTTCGAATCGAACACTGCTCAACATTGGTCTGACCTTGGAAAAAAGTTTCCACCAAGGATCTGCCCGAAGGTTATTATAAAATCGAACATTTCTTTGAATGACAAGTACAGATTGAAGTTTTTCTTCAAGTTTCTTATGATCTTTCTTTACAAGCCATTTTCTACAATATGCTTGGAATTTAGAGAATACATGAGAGAGTTTTGTATCACGAACTTCTTCCAATTCTGCCAACTAAAAAAAAAAGGAATATTTTGTTTAAGGATTAATTATGAAATAATATAAAAAATATAAAAATATAACAAAAGAATTCTTACCACACCAGCACGGAAGAAAACTTTACTTAATCCGATTCGATATTGAGTACTCTCCAATTTAAAGGCCTCCAATAATCTTTGTGCAGCTTCTCTCCCATCCATAAAGCCTGCAGGAATAATTCCGGGAGTTAAAATTTCATAACGTTGACGGAATTCAATGAAACCTAATCGATTAGGAAAACCAGCACGACAAATTCGAATTCCTTCAAGGACACCATTACATCTTAATTGATCAAGAACAAGAGGCACATCCATTTTACCAGATTTTTTTCCATTGTTAGGTAAAATGCATCGTACAAAATGAGGGTGTGTGGAATATAATTGTTGCATTAAAGAGTGTAATTGTTCTTTATGACGATGACCAACTGTCCTAAATGCACCACGTTTAATACGATTCTTTTTATTTTCATCAATAAAATCCTCAAGGTAATCAGAAAAGAGTGAAGATATGTATTTATCTGAAGAATAGGCTAAAAGACGAGTGACATTCTCATTAAGAGGATCCTTATTCTTATTAAGCCATCCTTCTGTTCTATATTCGACTTTTCCAGCATAATGTTGAAGAATAAATCCTTGTTGAAAACGAGGAATTTGATATTTTGGTGACTTATCTTTCCAGAGACTATGTAATTTCTCTACAAAAGTTTTTTCTGTAGCTTTTGGCATCACACACTCTTCGTCGAGACAAGATAAAATACCTACAGGCTAGATATTAAGAAAAGTAATTATGAATAGATATTAAATTATCGTACAATACAATATATATTATGATACAGTAACTTAAAAAAAAAATAAAAGAAATTATTCGTACATTCGCTTTATCGATCAGATCAATTGTTGGTTGTAAGTCTAATCCAAAATCAATAAATTTCCATTCTATGTTTTCTTGTTTATATTCTTCTTGTTCCAAAACAAACATATGATGATTGAAAAACTGTTGGAGCTTCTCATTGGTATAATTGATGCATAATTGTTCAAAACTATTTGTCTTTTTAATTATATTAAAATTAAATTAAAATTAAATTAAAATTATATTATGGATTTGTTATAACTTTCTAGAAATAATCAGAAATGATTTAAAAATCAAAATATAAAGGAAATTACCTCAAAAATTTCAAATCCTGCAATATCAAGCACACCAATAAAATTTGCTTTTCTTGTGGGACTATCAATAGCCTTATTTATTCTATTGACTAATGTACCAAAACTTCGTTCATATAAAGACTTTGAAAGAGCTTCAATCGAGTATAAAACTTGTTCTTTAGTACGGGCTTGAGTAACCCATTCACGACCAGCTTTAACCTGAGGTTTGAGCAATCCTTTAATAAAAGTTCCCACTGGAATGCCTAATACATGACAAACTTTTTCAACAACAGATGTTTCCAAAATTTGAGCTTGATCATCTCTATTCGAAGCAACATCAATATTTCCAAGAAGTAACACAGCAGCAACTACATTGAACAGATCCATTTGTTCCTCTTGTGAAATTCCAACAATATTCATGGCATCCTGAAATTATAATAGAGAATATTTTAAAATTATTATATAAAGAATACTAATGATATAATAAATAATATAATAAACAACATAAATACCACAAGGTTTTGAAATTCTATAGCATCATCTACACCATCAATAACTTCTTTTGAATATTTGATAAATCTGTAATCACTTATTGTTCCCTCCAAAAGCAATTTATCTAATAAATAAATAAAAAATAAATAAATAAATTTTTAATAATAAATAATATTAATTAAATTGTCAAATTTAAATTGAGATGACTTACTTTTTATTTGAGGAGAAGCACCTTTCAGTAATTGATAAAAGATGTGAAAATTACGTTCGCCCGGAGTTTGATATGTGACACGAGATTTTTCTAACAAATATCTTTCAACATTTGCTCCAGCGATTTGACCAGTTGAATTAAATTCAATACGAATAAACTTGCCCTATTAATTATATTAAATTAAATTAAATTAAATTAGATTATTTTAAATTTAAATTAAATTATTTTAAATCAAATTAAAATAAGTTAAATTATTACAAATTGAAAATTAAATAATAATAAACAAATAAACTTACAAAGCGAGAAGAATTGTTGTTACGAATAGTTTGAGCATTACCAAATGATTCAAGTATAGGATTTGCTTGAAGGATTTGTTGCTCAAGTTTACCCAAATTTTTCTTCTTGGAACTATCGCTGGCAATTGCTGCTATATATTGAATTACCTTCTTTGTGTTTTCAGTTTTACCGGCTCCAGATTCACCACTATTATAATTATTTTATTATCATTATTTATTACATTTTTAGTGAATAAAAACTCTATAAAGTTATTGCGGTTAATTGATACTCACGTGATCAATACGGATTGGTTTTCACGTTCTACCAACATATCATGGTAAGCTGCGTCAACAATAGCATAAATATGGGGAGGCACTTCATGTCGCCGTTTATTCTTATAAGATCGAATGATTTCATCCGTATAGATCGGTAATTTCTTATAAGGATTGACTGCAACCAAAAAAAGTCCAGAATACGTCTATTTTATTTATAGGATAAAAGTTTTGCGCGTGAATCTCAAAAAATCAGAATTTGATAATAAAAATAAAATATTAAAAAAAAAGACTTACATATATTAAATTAGATAGATATCGTAACCGGAGATTATGGACTACAGATGCTTCATTCAAATGTGTTAAATCGGCCATATCTTCCGCCTTGTCAAATTTGGGTGGGTTCATTTTTGCCGTTTCGCTTATACAAACTACGCGAGTCTAAATAATTTATTTTTTAAGTGTTAATGAGAAAATGATTACAAATTTAATAAAAATTGAATAAAGATTGAATATGAAAAATTGGTACCGAATCATCATTCAAATGAACTTCAACTTGTTCTCCCATTTCTTTAGTTATGTAACCAGCGACATATCCCGCATTTTTATCTTCAACCCAAACCCACTTTTTTTCATTAAAAGCAGCTTGAGCTACAGTGTCAACTATTACAGAACTTCGAACGCTGTTTGAAATGCGTCGGAGGACTTCTTCACCATGTGGTTGATAACTAAAGGAATTTCCTGTAGAATGTTCAGCCATTAACATCATATTAATGCCGTGTTGTTATAAGAGATGATCAGCTTTAATATACAAGTGCTAAAGAAAAAAATTGGAAAGATAACGGAAGGGTGGGCGGAAAAGGGGAGGGTGGAAAAAGGGAGTGAATTCTTAAATCCAAAAATTTTTAAATTCCTCCATACTTTTAATGGGGTTTTTTTTTTATGGAGTATACATCGTTTAAATTATTCTAAATTAAGGAATACATAGTTTATCATAGTTTAATCATGCATATATATAATTACATGTGCGATTAAAATAAAAAGTTAGGGGTATATATTAAAGCATGAATTACATTACATAATTGAATTTATGGTTCCAAAAAGGTGATGACTATGAATTTCGTCACGAATATTTATAGTTTTTTTTATTAATGTTGTCCGGAATAATTGGTATTTAACCCATAAAAGGATAATTTTGTTACAAAAAAAAGTATTAAATTTTATATTTAGATAAAATTCTTGGTCTAAATAATTTTTTTCAGAAATCTCTTCTCTCTCTCTAAAAATAAATTCACTCCACCATGGTAAATATCGATATCACTGCTTATGACCCAGAACAAGTTAGATTGATGGAAGAAATGTGTATTCTTGTTAATAAAAATGATCAAAGAATTGGGGCTGATACAAAAAAGAATTGTAAGTATTTTTTTTAAGAATCTTATTGTTATTTCGATTATATTGATAATAATCATTAAATAAATTTTAATTATTTTAATTATTTTATTTACTTTATTTGTTATTGAATATAGGTCATCTTATGGAAAACATTAACAAAGGACTTCTTCATAGAGCCTTTTCGGTTTTTCTTTTTGACTCGGAAAACAAATTGTTATTACAACAACGTTCTGATGATAAAATTACCTTTCCTAGTCAATGGACTAATACTTGTTGCTCTCATCCTTTGAATACTCCACTCGAATTGGAAGAAACTAATCAAATTGGTAAATGGGTTTTTTTTCTTATTGAAATATTTTTAATCAAAATTTGTTATTATTAAGATATCACTTTTATTTTTTAAAAGGTGTACGCCGTGCAGCACAAAGGAAACTGCAACATGAATTGGGCATTAAACAAGAACAATTGCCTCTTGAAGATTTTGTATTTTTGACTAAAATTCATTATTTGGCACCATCTGATGGAATTTGGGGAGAACATGAAAGTAATTAAATTAATAAATTTTTATAAGTTTTATAAACTTTAAATTATTAATTAACCTTAAATTTTTTTAATACTTTCTAATTGTAAAAAAAAAAAGTTGACTTTATTCTTATTATTCGAGCAGATGTTAATTTTGAGGCTAATAAAAATGAAGTTAAAGCTGTTGAATATATATCAAAAGAAGATTTGCAAAAAAAATTTCAAAATCCTGGTGGTAAGTTAATAATAATAATAATTTTTATTATTTCTGTTCACAATTTTGTATTTTTCTATAATTTCTCTTTTCTTTCTTTTCTTTCTTTTCTTTCCAATTGTTTTTTAGATTGGAAATTCACTCCTTGGTTTAAATTAATCTGTGAGAATTTTCTTTTTGATTGGTGGGAAAAATTGGATAATCTTGAAGAAAGTAAAGATATTCATAAAATTCATAGATTATGATTCTAATTTTTAATACACATTCTTTTTAATTCTTTATTTAATTTAATTATATAAGTCTTGATAAATTAACTTAATAATATAATATAATTTGATCAACCACCTCATGTGATATGAAATGTGTCATTAATAATTTAGAAATAATTTAAATAAATTTAAATGATATAATTATTGTTCATCAACAGTTTGTTTCCTAAATTCATCCAACACTTTCTTCGCTTTACCACTCGAAATGCTTTCTCGAGCCAATCTCACACCATCTTTAAAATCTTTAGCTAATCCAGCTACTACTAAAGCAGCTGATGAATTTAAGAGTATAAAATCTAAAACGGGACCATCGTATTGATTGGAAAGTATTTGAATTAGAAGATCGGCATTTTCTTGAGGTGTTCCACCTCCAACCGCACTTATAGGATGATTGGGCAATCCAAAATCAGATGGTGTCACTGTATATTCTTTTACATTTGATCCGGAAAGATGCCAGATCTAGATTAAAGAATAAATTATATCAAAGGGTAACGTTAGATTAAAGAATAAAATTATTATAACATTAAGTAATAATAATACCTACAAAAGTTTCACCTTCCGTACTTATCTTTATGATTTACAAAAGATAATTATAAATAATTACATTATTTCTTGTTATATTCTTTTAGAATTTTAACTGATACAAAATTATATTTGCAAGAAGAAAAAAAAAACCTCACTTCATCCAGACCAATAGCTCCATGAACAACCATAGCTTCTTTTACATTTCTTAATTTTAATGATTCAATTACCAATCTTCCTAAATTCTTTTTATATACTCCAATTAAAACTCGGTTTGGTCTAGCAGGATTACTTAAAGGACCCAATAAATTAAATATAGTTGGTATTCCTATTTCTCGACGAGTAATTGCTGCATTTTTTACTGCTGGATGAAATGTTGGTGCAAAAAGGAAACAAAAGTTTGTGGCATCAATTATTTGTGGAACTTTGGTTGGAGGCAGATTGGAAATTTTACATCCTATTTTTTCAAGAATGTCAGCAGAACCACATTTTGACGAAGCAGATCTATTTCCAAACTATGAAATATATAAACTTAAAATTAGATTTCAAATTTCAAATAGATTTATATTTATTGGTTTTTTTTTTATCGTTTGCATCTAACCTTGGCCACTTTGCATCCAGCACCTGCAATAACAATTGCTGCCGTGGTTGATACATTAAAAGTATCTTTACCATCTCCACCTGTCCCTACAACATCTATAAGTGATTCTTGTAATCCATCATACATTGAAAAATCTAATTTGACAGCAAATTCAAGCATTGAACTAACACAAGTTGCGACAACTTCTGGGTCAGAATCTTTATGTTGTAACTTTAAAGCTACTAAAAAAGACGCAATTTGAGCAGAAGTTGCTCGTTGCTGCATTATCTCAGAGATTGCATCATGCGCATGAGTTGTGGTAAAATCATCTGGTTGAAGAGTAAGAATTTTAATAATATTTTGTATCATTGACATTCTTGGTATAATAAGATTTGTTATTATCAAATCTACCTTTATAACCAAAAATTTTAACCCTAAGATTAAGGCATGTGACACAGACTAAAATAGAAATTTTATCCGATAATTATGGTAGCTATTAACTTGCTCTTTCAAAATTAGCGGTTAAAATTTATTTTTGACGGAGCTATTAACATTTAAAGTCAGATGTATTACATATAAAAAATATACAAAAATTTTGACACTAAAATCAAAAGATTAAGGCATGTGACACAGACTTAAAATAGAAATTTTCCCGATAATTGTTTTCGTTTTATAAAATTTATTTTTGACGGAGCTATTAACATTTAAAGTCAGGTGTATTACATATAAAAAATATATAAAATGAAATAATAAGGAATCTTAATTATTTGTTCCAGGTATTCTCCTACTTTTTTTACTACAAATATATAAATTTTATTGACGCGTAAATATGCTCAAAATTGGGAACAGTTTTTATTGCAAAGGTATCGTTTTTGATAGATCTATGGTTATTTTTTTAACGTAGTATAGATTTTCGTCCTAACGTTTTATCCGTTTCTGGAAAGTCACGATGTATCGCAAATATAATAAATGCAATGTGAGTGGTGAATCTTACGAAAAAGTCCTTGAAAAGGATATTTAAAAAATTCGCCACTATACTCTTTTTTGGTAAGAAAATCTTGCCGAAAACGATCAAAAGTATAGGTGGATTTTTATATCTTCGATATCTACTCGATATCTACTCGAATACGATTACGATTACGATTATAACGTCCCACCCACCCTCCTTGGATTAGCGGTTCTTTAAATACAAAAAAAATATGTGATACAAAAATTATTTACTTGTGAAATACTTGAAATCCCAAAGGGTAAGCCTCAAGTACCTGTTAAACTATTTTTTTTTATAAAAAAAGCATTTATTGTTTGTTATTACAAACGTATTGTTAACTTTATATATTTGAATATCCTGTGCTGAAATTAAAGGTGAAAGAAAAGAAGTTCTTAATATTATTTATAATTTTAGTTCAAACTTTTACAATTGTATATTTAAATACTGTATATAAGTTAATAAAGACTTTCAAATACATGCTTTTATAAAAAAAATATGATTTAATATTTGTTTATTTTTTCGATGACTATTCCATTCTGACTAAATCTTCAATAACTTTATTTATTTGTTCGTCAGTAGGGGGTTTTGTTGAATCAAATTAGTAGGTTTAATCAGATGGTTTTGTGGCTCTACGTTGTTTTTTGTATCTTCCAATACAAAACTATCTTGCGGAGTTGGCATCATTAATTTTGGATTTTTTATTTATTTATGGAACTTCCACTTTTTTCTATAGAAATTAAAAGATTTTCTCCACTACTTATCATCGAATAATCGATTTCTAATTGCATATAAATCGTAGATAATGGAATGGAATAGAATGTAATAAATAGAATAAAATGATATAATAAAAAAAAATAAACAATGTAAAGATCTCGAAATATAATAATGTAGTCAATGTAAAGTGGAATTTTATGTATAAAATACCATCGGAAAAGTAATTTTTAAGACAAAATAATCCATCGGGAGTAAAATTTTTATATATTATAATTATCTGTATCTGTAAACGTCACACCATTAAAAGTTTAGTTACCAAACTTCATATTGCATCTTTCGTTGATAAACAGCTCTTTCTCCATTTAATCCGCAAGTATCATCAAGATATTTCGAACAATAAAAATCTACTACCTCTTTCATCTCACCTTGTACTGCTTTAAATTATAATTTCAAATTATTAATATATACGACAGTTATATTTTTGGTAAACTTTGATCTCAAGATTCTCATTTAATAGTGAAGTTATAGATTTTATACAAATTTGCGTATAATTTCAAATAAAAGATATCTGTATAACGTTACATCGATTATGTTTCGTGGTGGTTACTAGAAAATCAAAATACTCGCTAGTTATTAGACTTAATTTTTAAGTTTTTAAGTAACGTGATGCGTATATTTACGCTGTTTACGTGGCAAAGATTTCGTTTTTGATAGATCTATGGTTATTTTTTTGATATATTAAATTTTCATGTGACAAAATAGTTATCTTTTTGATGCATCTATAAATAAACAATTATAGGCATATCAAAAAAATAACCACTTTTTCACGCGTATCTTGATATATCAAAAAAATAACCATAAGTCTATCAAAAATGAACCTTTTGCATCAAAAACGATACCTTTGCATATATATTCTATATATCACGTGAACAGTGTATGCTAGTTGCAAACGAATCGTTTTGATAGATCTATGGTTATTTTTTTGAAGTCATTATAATTTACTCGGTGACACAAAAACGCAGATTACCGATATAAGACTATTTTTTTTGTGTAAAGAGATAGATAAAAAAAAACGGAAAGAAATGTGAGAAGAAGGAAACCAAGGGTGACCTTTTTCAAAATTCCAATATTTTTTAGTTGGCGCAATTCAATAAAATAAAATACTATAGATTCGATATTTGATTATCTTAAGATTTTATTTATCTTAAGATTTTATGTAATAGCGTATAGTATACATTTTGTAATAGCATATATCTTGAATATTGAAGTTTAAAGATTTTTTGAGCAGTAAAAATAATTCATTTAAATGGTTTTAATTGCTCAAAATTTGTCTGTTTACTTTTTCCTCTTCTAAACCTATTTAGTGTGACTTGTAATTACAAATTTGTTAAATTTGTTGTAACCTATTTAACGATTTAATGACGACTTGTGATGACTTGTGATGACTTGTGACGACTATTGACGTGATTATATGAAATCAGTGGCTTAAGATTTTAAGATTACACGAAATTTCAAAATTTTCGTAATGTAACAAAAAATTTGTTGCGGTTGAAATGAAAAAATGTATATAAAGAAATTACAATGCAAGATCAAATATTACGTATAAAGTAATTAAAATAATATTACACATAAAGTAATTAAAATAATTTTACGCCAAACTATAACGATAAGTTTATTAGTGATCCACAAATCAACAAATCCCTTTGTTTGTTTTGTTTCTATATTAGCTTTGATTTTCTTTGATTGTATTCTAAGTGATGCAAAGATTACGTTTTTGATTTATTTTGGGTAACAGATAAGTTATTTTGCATTATGTATTATTTCTAAATTTAGTTTTGACTTTTCACCTTTTCACCTTTTCATTTTTTTATCTTCGCGAAATAACGAACCCAATTTTAAAATGAAAGAATTAGAAAAATATAGTAAAGATTCGCGCTATAAGAAATATGTACAACTTGTAGAAAAAATATTACAATCTTTTGATAAAGAAGTCAATGAATGGGCCGATTTCATATCTTTCCTAGGAAAGCTTTTAAAAGTAAAATTTGATCTTTTTTGATTAAAAGTATTTATTATTATTATTATTATTCATTAACTATAATAACGGATTTTGAAACTATTGGTCGTTTGTTATTTAGGCTTTTCAAACATATCCACAATTTCCTGTAATACCTCGAAAATTGATTGTCGCTAAACGTCTCGCACAATCATTAAATCCGGCTTTACCGCCAGGGGTTCATCAAAAAGCACTGGAAGTTTATGATTATATTTTTGATAGCATAGGGGTAAGAATTCTTTTTAAATTTTATTTTATAATTTTTATATTGAAAGAATTCATCAAAGAAATAATAATTTTAAAATAGACCGAACAATTAGCAGATGATTTATCCATTTACGCTCAGGGACTCTTTCCATTTCTTCAACATGCATCAATGTCTGTAAAGGTACTTAATTATATATTATCAAAGATTTATTATTTAAAACGTTTTGAAGTAATAATATATTTGTATATTTATATATTTATATATTTATATATTTATATATATATTTCTTATATTATTATTTTTATTAGCCACAATTACTTGGAATATATGAAAAATATGTCTTTCCACTCCGTGCACGTTTACGTCCTGTGATGAAAGCTTTACTTACAGCACTTTTACCAGGACTTGAAGAAGAGGGAAGTGAATTCTTCGATAAGGTAAATAAAACTTTATAATTTAAAATTTATTAATAATTTGTTTAAATATTATATTAATTTCATTTAATTTTAGGTTTTATCACTTTTCGATTACTTATCAGGAATAGTAGAAAAGTCATATTTTTTTCATAGTATGTGGCTCGTTTTAATAACATCACCTATTTCACGAATCCCGGCATTAAATTATTTATCGCGTCGAATGCCTAAAATCACAACAAAAGAAGGTTTTTATCATTGCTTATTTATTTCTATTATTTTTTTTCGGGGGGGTTTTTTTTTTGATTTTATTATAATAATTTAATATTTATTATATACAAATAGATGTAGCAGTCGTACTGGGAGATGATGTTGGAATAATGGTTCGAGCATTTTCAGCTACATTAGGAGACAGAAATGTATTAGCTCAAAGAGCAATTCTTGATATACTAGTTGTTAATTTTCCATTAAAAGATAAAAATCTTGGAGAGTAAGTAATATTTCCTAATTATTGACATTATATATATATAATTGTATCTGCATAAATTATTAATATTATATTTATAATTTATAAATTATTTAGTATTATGCAACAAGATGATCTTGTATTATTAATGAAATCAGCATCTTCAGTTGTATTAAGAAAAGATATGTCATTAAATAGAAGACTTTATGCTTGGCTTTTAGGGCCAGATGATCATCCAGAACAACAAACACAATATTTTCAAGATTATGGAAAATCTGCAATGGTTTCTGCTTTAAAGGTAAGGATAGCATTCAAAGAATGTAAATAATAATTAAATAATTAGTGAATAATTGTGAATAATTGTGAATAATTGTTGTTGAATATTATTTATTTAAAATTTATTTTACATTAAATTTATTATTAATTATTTATTATATAATTCTTATAATATATAATTCTTATAATATATAATTCTTATAATATATAATTCTTATAATATATATAGAGTTTATTCTTTGCTCAAGCAGATGATTTGGTCACAGCACAGAAACCATTCAAGATTTTAATTTCATTATTGGATAAATGGGAAATTGGTTTACCTTTAGTAGAAGATTTATTAATTGACATATTATGGTCATTGAAAGATCACGTTGAAAAATCGACATTTGGAACAGAAGTGAGAATTAATTAATAATTTAATAATCATTTTAATATTTTTAATAAAATTGATATATTTAATATATTTAAATTATTTAATCTATTTATTTTTAAGTTATTGCAAACAGCGAATATGTTCCTAGAAATGATTGATTCATATTTAGTTTGGATGAAATTATATGGTTTGGTTCAAAATAGACTTTCATTTAATGATGGTTTAGATACTACGGTTAGTAAAGTTCATAAGAAAAATTTTGATTATTGGTCTAATTTTTCTAAAGCATATTTACTTTCTTCACTTTCTTCTCCACTTTCTTCTCCACTTTCTTCTCCACTTTCTTTACTAAACACAATTTCTTATAAATTTAGGCTTTAGAACTTATGAAATTTGTACTGAATTCTTTCAAGTTACACGAGGAAGAAATTGAGAAAGTACATTTACCATTATTCTTAACAGCTTTATTATGCAAACTACATGTAATGAATTATTTTTATCATAATTTTTTATTACTTTTTATTATTTTTTATTTATTATTTTTTATTTATTATTTTTTTATTTTTTATTTTATTCACTATTCTTTATTTTATTTTTATTTGCTATTTTTTATTTCCTATTTTTTTTTATCTACCATTCTTTTTAGGATTTTTCAAACGAACCAAATTTTAGTATTCATATTTCGAAAATTGAATCAGCTTTAGAATTGGCATTAGACCTCTTTAAAAAAATTCCCCGGGTTGTTTTTAATTATCAAGTTCCAGCAATGAATACCTCACAAAATCTCACCAAAGATAATGAAATTGATTCTTCAATCGATTCTGAAGATATTCAAAAATCTCAAATCGATTTAGATTTTGTTACTGGAATGGATCCAATGAAATATATTAATGATTTTTATAATGAAAATGAAAAAATTACAAATAAGAAATTTAATGGCATTCGTGGATGTTATTTAGCTGAAGAATTATTAAAGGCGATACAAGGGTTTTTACAAAAATTAATTACACGAATAATTTTAGTAAAAGATCAAGATATTGTTATTTCTAATTCAGGAACTTTATCCAAGATAATGGATTGTGGATGTGGTCTTTTAAGAAGTATATCAGAGAGAGTTAATCAAATTGTAAATCAAATTGTTAAACAATTGGGGTTAATGAACTCTCAAGGAAATAGAGAAGAAAATAAAGAAATTATTTTATCAAAATTTTATAGTAAAGAATGGATCGATGCAACATTAAAATGTTGTTACATGGTTAAAAATTTTAATATTATCGATTCAGCATTATCAACTTTACTTTTTCTTATAATTGATAAACGACTCATTTCTTCAAATTTACTTGATACCAAACATCAAATACGAGAAATAGTTGACACTTTATGGAGTTTTTTGGGACCTCAACATAATTTTTTACATTTCAGAACGATTCAATTAACTTGGAAACTTAAAAATCTTTCATCAGCAAATTATGTTGAAGCAATTATTTCGGAATATTTATTAGAAAAGGATATAATGAAAAGAATTACAAATTTCGAAAAATTTAATATTTTTTGGTTAGTATCAGGAGGATTTGAGGATAAAAATATGTCATTCGTTAAACCAATGTATTTAATGTTGGATACTTTACGAGACGAAGATCCTATGAATCGACGAGCAGGAGAAACTTGGATGAGATGGAATCAAAAATCAATTCTTAGAATATTACAACCAATGATAGTAAATCTTTTAGATGCAACAATAATTAGGCAAACTACAGAAGTTCAAATTGGAGAAGAAACTTTTGAAATATTTTATTATGAAAAAACATTTAATCAAGCGCGAATTGATTATATTTTTACAACTTTAAGTTCAATATGTCGAGTTGGAAAGAAATCATTTTTAAAAGAAATATTTAAATCTCTTGTTAAAACCGAAATAATATCATCATGTAATTGGTTACCTACAGAAATTGGAAGTTCAATAACTTCAATAACTTATAGTGAACTTTTTATTCGAACCACATTATTATATATTGAATCCGAAATTCCGGATAATTTATCTTCTATGAAAGTATTAAATGAATTAATTCATGTTCATGCAACAGAATTTCTTTTTCATCTTATAGAAATATTGGAATTCGTTAATATTGATATGGTTCATTTGGTTCATGAACTTATTTTAAGAAAATTATTTTATTGCATTTATATGAAACAATTAAGTTTACAAGCTAGATTAATATCATTATTACGTTCAACAATTATTAATATTGGACCATTAAATGAATGCCCTGTGAATGGATCACTTTCATCAAATTCTCCAATAAATAAAAAATTACCTTTTGATCCAATTTATTCAAGTTCACCATCAAGTGCGGAAGGAAATTTATCAATAGATGCAAAAGATGATAATAATAATAATAATAATGATGAAAAGAATGTTAATTCAGGACATTACAGAACAGTTTTCTTAGTTAAAGTGTTAACCCAAGCTTTATCAAAATCATCAAATCGACCTCTTATACAAGAATGGATGGATTTAATTATAGATTCATTAACTTATTTTAGATCATCATTTAATACAGTATTAGTTCCATTAATTCAATGTATTTGTGAACAATTAAGACAATGGAAATTGGAAACCCAATTTCATTATGCTTTAATAGATAATAATCATGAATCAAATATTTCTAAATCAAGAATTGGAGAACCGGCAATGTTTGATTGGGATATTATTATCTTTTTGAATGGATTTGAAAAAATTGTGAAAGATTGTTTAAATAAAAATTCTACCGATGATAATTTCAATTCTTCTTATGGAAGTTCAAAAAGTTATGAAACGACATTGGGACTTCCTACATTAACTGGTTACATGACTGGTGTATTTTCGATGGACAATAGTGAAACTTTGATACCTGAACAAAAAGTATGAATTTATATTTATATTTATATTCACATTTAATATATATGATTTACATTTATATGATATGATTTATATTTATATTATTTATATATTTTGTTTATTTTTTTTTATTTCATTTTAGCCTCGTGATTACGTATTGTACACAGTTTTCCCTAATTTCGTCGCTATAATATTAGATATATGGTCGGTCTTCAAAAATGTTTTTACACCAAATCGACTTTTAGATACATTTGCCTTCACACTTGAGCATACAGGTAAAAGAATAAAAAAAAGGATTAAGAAACTTTTAGAAGAACTTCACAAGAGAGCACATGCAGAACTTGTTGAAGCATTTGTAGAACTTTGGTTTATTGAGAATCCGGATGTTTCTGCTTCGATCTCTGAGGTAATAATTTTTATTTAACATAATTATCTATCATTGTATTTTCAATATCATATTTTAACATTCTCTAAATATTAATATAAAAAAAAAATAAAATAAAATAAGCCTGTATTTAAAGATGTAGATAGTACTGTCATAGAAGTGCTAAAAGCTATTCCTGGTTCTTCACCGACAAAGATAATTAACACACTTTTACTAAGTGCACGTGGTCGGTCAGCTAATATGAATGCTCCCAAATATAAAAAAACTGTAGCTAAAAATAGTAAATTGTAAGCAAACAATAACAATATTATTATTTATTCTTGCTTTTGAAATTAATTATTTTATTTTATTTTATTTTATTTAATTCTTAAATTCTTTAAATTTTTGGTTTTGTTATTATTATTATTATTATTATTATTATTATCATTATTANTGACAAATGTTGATTTGAAATGCGACACATTAATATCCGTAAACATAAATAAATCTAATTGAATAATAATAATAATAATAAATAATAATTCCTTATTATCAAAAATTACAATATCTAAAAAATAATATGAAAATTCTTATCATATTACCTCGCCATGTACTAATTCAACAAAACCTAATTTGAATAATTCCACTAATTTTTCAGCTATGCTATGCAATTGTTTTAAGTATTGATCCAATTTACCACAAAATATTAGATAAGAAAGTCTTCGTAGATTGAAAGCGCGACTTAAAGATTCTTGTTCCTTATTTACAAATAAAGCGTTGGCAGGAGTAGTATTTATACGTGCTTATTATATTATAATTGTAATTTAAAATTATTTATTATTAGTATTATTATTATTATTATTATTATTATTATTAGGACTGATATTATGATCTTACGATTTCTTGAGGTCTATGCTGATTCTTTAAAAGATATGGATCCATTAATTGAAGTCTGGCCTCAATGCATATCTTATATAAAGGATTATTATGCACAAGCATCTGTTTACAAATATTTATTCCCATCTTTATTAAGGTATAATCATTATTCATTATTCATTTTTTATCATTTACTATTTATTATTATTAGATAAATAATTCCTTATTTTATTTTAATTCTTTATTTTAATAGATTTATGCATGAATTTGCCGAAAGGATATGTTCTTCTACATATTTTGAGGAAAAGAAAGTGCGAAAAGAGATGCAGGTATTTTATAACAGATTATATAGTTTAATTTTTAAGTTTAATTTCAATTTTTTAATTTTAAGTTTAATTTCAATTTTTAATTTTAAGTTTAATTTTCATTTGTTTAATAATTTAAATTTTTTTTTTTATTTTATTTCATTAATTTCTTACTTTAGGACGTTTATCAACGCGTTTTAGATTACTGCATTTTGATTGCTGGACGTTCATTTGATCAAGGATTATGGCTTAGACGAACACTTGTTCAAGATGGAGAAGATAGAAACAGTAGTGATGGTATGAATTATCAATTTACTCTTAAGTACTTCAAAAATCATTTTATTAAATATGATTTCTCATTATTGGTTGAAATATATTAAATATATATTGTCATATGTTATTAGATACTATTGATAAAGAATCTGAATCTGGACGATTAATTAATACAACAATACCCGAAGAAAAAAAAGTATCATGGAAATCAAAAGAGGAAGTTTTAACGGAACAGGTAACATTAGTGACTGCATTTTATTGGTTATTTTTGAGTAATTATTTAATTATTATTTAATTATTATTTAATCATTAACTTATTTTATTTTAATTTATTTAATTTTCCTAATTTTATAGATTAACATATATCTTGCTAATGTTGTTGTACCGAATTTAAGACGAATACTCGCAGATCAGGATCGGATTATTTCTGTTGCCACCAATATAGTATATTATATTATTTCATCAGCATTGAAAAATCGACCCAAGTAATTATATTTTTAATATATTTTATATATTTTAAATAAAAATAATTTTGAATTTTCATTTACAAAAACTAAAATTTTATAGTTCCGGAGTGAATTCTGTAATTCTTGACCTTCTTTGTGAAATTTCTAAAATACCTTTCGTATATCGGGTATGGCGTAAAGAAGCTTGGGATGTATTTATTGACAGTCGATTTTTTAATATGAGTCCCTCTGCTGCTAAAAGATGGAATGTTATAATACAAACAATAATGACATCCGAGAAAGAAAGATTCGCTGAAGTATTGGGTAAATATTATTTTAATAATAATAATAATAATGATTTTAAATTATAACAATACCAATAATGACTAATAATGATAATAATAATAATAATAATAATAATAATAATAATAATAATACTAATAATAAATAATTTTAAATTACAATTATAATATAATAAGCACGTATAAATACTACTCCTGCCAACGCTTTATTTGTAAATAAGGAACAAGAATCTTTAAGTCGCGCTTTCAATCTACGAAGACTTTCTTATCTAATATTTTGTGGTAAATTGGATCAATACTTAAAACAATTGCATAGCATAGCTGAAAAATTAGTGGAATTATTCAAATTAGGTTTTGTTGAATTAGTACATGGCGAGGTAATATGATAAGAATTTTCATATTATTTTTTAGATATTGTAATTTTTGATAATAAGGAATTATTATTTATTATTATTATTATTATTCAATTAGATTTATTTATGTTTACGGATATTAATGTGTCGCATTTCAAATCAACATTTGTCAAACTTTTGGCCGGGTATTCTCACAGAACTGGTAAAATTATTTATTATTATTATTATTATTATTATTATTATCATTATTATTTTCATTTATTAAATTAAAAAATGTTAATATATTTTTTTTAGATTAATTTATTTGGATCTTTTCTTCAAAGTGAGCCGTCTCGAAAAGAAAACAAATCCGAACATTCTGAAACTGCCAATTCGTTCTTGGCTGCATGCAAATTTTTAGATTTGTTATTCGTGTTACAAACCAATGATTTTCAAATGTAAGTTAAAATTTATTCTTTGAATTCATTCTTTCATTAAATGTTAAATAATAGGAATTAAATTATTTTTGTGTAGATATGAATGGATGTTCATCGCGGATACGATTAATATAATCAATCATTCTCTTGAATTGTCTCCGTATGCTCTCTTGGATAAATTGGCTGATAATTTATCCGGACAACAAGATGATATTTCAAAGGTAATTTTATTATTATTAAATTCTATTGTAATTTATGCATTTACTAGCAAAAAGAAAAGATATAATTATAACAATAATAATAATTATTATTATTATTATTATTATTATTCAGTTACGCTTGAATAATTTATCAACTAGTCAATTTCAATCAATATCACCATTATCATCGGCTACCAATATAACAAGAGCAGAATATAAACGTCCCATGCTAAAATTGAAAACTATTTCCAATATAAAGCAATTGGAATTTTTTGTTAGAACTATTAGTTTATATGTGTATCAATCAACTTATGAACTGACAAAACCTGATATTCCATATATTGAAAGTTTATTAGAGAGTGATTTGTTAGAATATGAAGAAGGAAATATTGAAGCAAGTGGTAGCGAAATTTTTTAATATTTGTAGTTTTCAATTTATTTATTTATTTATTTAGATTCATTTTGTATTATATTTTGTAATTTTTGTTTTACTTAATTAAAATTTTTTATTTTGCCAAAATTATTTTTTATTGGTATGAGGTGTATCCTAATGATGGGTATATCCTAATGATCAAGCATGACTCTTCTAGATCATATAGATCATATTTATTTAAATATTTAATACAGTATGTTTACTTGTATTTTATTTATCGAACATAATATATTGCGTCGCGAGAACGCGAGATAAACATCACATCATTGAAACCCTTGAATTTTGTTTACAATGCATGTGATCGATCATCACATGCGTAATAAATAGATCATAACATCTTGATCCGTTTTTAGTTTTCAAAGTTCATATCACCTTTTTCTTAAGTCTTTAATTAGTGTATTTATAAGTCTTCTTCCACCTTTCACTAACAAAACACTAGGGTTTGAAATGGCTACATCAAAACGTGGAAGAAAGCCCAAAGTAAAATCAAGCGAAACTAATACTGAAATTAATGAAATTGAAACTTCACCTCCTCCAATTAAGTCCCTAGAAGAAACAACGACTACCACTAAACGTGGTCGCAAAACCAAGGTTATTTCAACTGAAAATGATACCGAAAATAAAAATGATACTGTAGTCACTTCGCCTCCTGCAAAAGAAACTAAGACTACAACTAAACGTGGTCGTAAACCAAAAATCAATTCTACCGAAAATGATACTAAAAATAACGAGGAAGTTGAATCTCCAAAACTCACCGAAGTTGAAGCAACGACCACTAAAAGACGTGGTCGTAAAAAAGAAACCGCAACTAATAATACAGATACTGATAATTCTAATGAAACCAATAATGATGATACAATTATTTCGGCTGAAACTATTCAAAATACTACAACTAATCGAAGGGGCAAAAGAAAGAATAATGAAGTAAATGAAGCTACATCAACTGAAATTACTGAAAAACCTTCAACTGGTCGTAAAAGCAAAAGAAAAGTTGAAGATATCCCCAGCGATAGTGATAATGAGACTAAGACACAAACATCTGGAAGGAAGAAGGCCAGAAAGACCACCAATAAAATAGCTCAAAGTTCATCAACTACTGCTGCATCAAAATCAAAAGGAAAAGGAAAAGGAAAGGCAGCCGAAAATGAAGAATCATCTAAAGTACCAAAACGAAAAAGAAAGGCAGCTGATGATGAAGATGGGCAAGAATCAAAGGGGAAAAAATCCAAAACAAAGCAAGAAGAAGAGAAAAGACTAGCTAGATTTAGAACTACTTGTTCTTCTGTTAGTAATTAATTCATATAATTTGATTTAAACTATTTAAACTAGGGTTATTTATTTATTTATTTTAAATTCATTGCAGGCCACCAAAGATAGAATTGGACGGGCAGTGTCCCAACGCATGTATATGATTGACCGGACTGAGATCAACGATTTACACCAAGAATTCACGGTTTTAGGCTCGATTGGAAATGTACGTGACGTGGAATAAATTAATTAATTATATATTATTAATTTTATTAATTTTTGAAAAAGTTTTTACCAATAACATTATATCTTTACTTCTTTTTCTTTAGGTTTATACTGTTGTTATTACAAAAGTCCCATCATGTTCCTGTCCCGATTTCCAGAAAGGTTAATTTGATTTTTTTTTATCACGCCTGATTTTTTTATCATTCAAAACTTTGATCTTAATCATAATTTATATTTTGCTATATTTAATTAGGAAATCTCTGTAAACACGTCGTAAGCAAAAAAAAAATACTTTTGGATAATATTGCGATTTTATTCATATATTTTATGTATTTTATATATTAATAATAATGTTTATTTATTACTATAATAGCTTTTCATATACTTGAAAGTTTTGAGAGTAGATCGACAAAGCAACCTTATTTATCAGAAAGCACTGTTATCCGATGAATTGAAATCAATTTTTGACAACGCTGCCCCTGATCCAACTGTTTTGGTATAAAAATATTTTGTTTGATTTTATTTAATATATGTATGTATATAAATTATTGTAACTTACTTTTTAAAAAAATTGTCTGTTGGTTTATTTTTTGGTTCTGGCGAATAGGCAAGCAAAAAAGTTCAAGAACAATATGCAGCAATTTCCTCGGGAAGTCAACCAGCTGAAGAAGCTAATGACAAACGTAGACCAATAGACGGTGACTGTCCAATCTGGTACGTTATATTATATCCTTTAATAATTGTAGAACATTGCATTAAATTAAATTAATTTTTCAAGCCAATCAATCTAATCTATTATATTATAACAATTAGTTACGAATCTTTGGATGAAAAAGAAAATTTGGTTTGGTGCAAAAATGGCTGCGGCAACAATTTACATAAAGATTGCTTTTCGCAGTGGAAAAAATCAAAATCAGCTTATGATAAAGTAAAAATAATAATTATATATATATATCTACATATATATTAAATTTTAGAATAATACTTATTTATATTTATTTAATTTTTCATATAAAAGGTTACTTGTGTCTATTGCCGAATTGAATGGGAAGAAGAAAAATCAGGGGAACCTACAAACGAGGAGGGATATATAAATCTTGCAGAAGCACAGGGAATGTCAAGTAAACGAGGTAGATAACATTTTTCTTTTTTAAACGTATCTTTTTTCAAATTTAATGTAGTCAGTGTTGATGAATTATTATTTATTTTTAGATACGTCTACATATCATTACAACAGATACAGATATAGAAGATACAGATAATTCAATGTACACAGAACGAAATCTTATTTTTTTGACCGCTTAATTCTTTTTTTGTTTTTTCTATTTTCAATCATTTTCTATCTTCAAAATTTTGTTCTGTTTTTTGGTAAATTTCTTGATAATATGGAATTTATGGATTATATGTTAATAAAAAAACAATGTTTTTTATAATTCAACTCTGTTTCCTTCAAATGTTCTCTGTACCAATTATGCAATTCGTTGTTTGTGAAACATAATGCAACAATAAATAAACATCTATACATCGTTAGAATCAAAAAAGTTTTTTTTTTTTTTTTGAAACTCGCACTAAAGCAAGTTATATTAGTTATTATAAAGTATATGAATCTGTAGTACCAATGGATATAAAAATTCTTTAATTTTAGATAGTATAGATATGAAAGAAGTTTTACATAGAAGATAGTGGAATTTGCGAATATTGGTCTTTCAAAAGGAATTTCACAAATGTATTTTTTAACCAACATTGTTTCAAAACCATCATTTTTGGTAAATAAAAAATTTTTATTTTGATATCCTGAATTTGTAACAATCACAAACAAGATGTATTATGGCAGGTTTTAAGTTGAAGGTAAAGATCGAAGTAACACTTTCTGGAGATGATTTTATTGATCTTTAAAGCTAAACTAATTATTTTCAAATTAATTATTCCTTTTAAAGATTTTGAATCAAGACTGAAAAGAATTTCGATTTTTAGCTCAACAAAAAAATCTGGTGAAGGCCAAGAAAATTCATAATTTTATGATTCAAATTTAGTGTGGTTTATAGCTTTTTTAGATTTCCCTTGATAATTGTTCAAATTGGACATCTCTTTCTTGAATTATTTTTGTTCAAAATTATACAGATCAGGTATGACATTTTTTAATATTGCTTAAGGTATGCATTTTGATTACAGTAAAATTTATACAAACAATACTATTCCAAGGAATAAAGAATTTGATTCAAGTCTTGTAAAAAATATAGAGTTCAATGTATTTGAAGTATTTCTTTGA
This sequence comes from Diversispora epigaea, assembly GCA_003547095.1. NCBI lineage: Eukaryota > Fungi > Glomeromycota > Glomeromycetes > Diversisporales > Diversisporaceae > Diversispora > Diversispora epigaea. Next base: position 31,240 of record PQFF01000330.1, on the reverse strand, counting down.
TTATATCTAACAATTTATAATTGCTCAAATTGAAAAGGATTTTAAAGATGCAATGAAAGAGATTGATGTAAATGTCCTCGCATAGGCTCTCACTTAGGTCCTTGTATCATAGATTCACAATCATTGTGGATTCATCTCACTATCCCCAAACAAATTCTCATTTATTGGTGATGATCAGCAATTTCCAAATTGGTGTGTTGTGAATATACTGTACTTGCCTTGTAACAATGTCACTCAAGTTCTGAGAGCATTAAAAAAAGAAAATTATTTCTGGATCATAGTAATAAGGAAATATCTATATATAAATCAAGTATGTCTCTAAGGATAAAATTGTTGAGCAACAAGGATTGTCAGTTTTGTCCACTCTGTTTACTATGTAAAAGACAAACGAAAAAAAAAGAACCAAAGAAGCAGATATCCTCCTGCAGGGCTCCAAGCTGGATCCTGAATGATGAGAAAAATTAAAATTAAAATTTATGATCTGGATACAGAATGACAATGACAACAAGTCTACTTATTCTGTGTTGTGTATATTCTATGATATCTATTGTCTATTGTCATGTTTTCACACAACTACCAATAGTATGTCTCTTTCATACCTTGACCTCAATTAAAACCTTTTACCTAAACTTATCTTACCCTTGATTATCATCTTAGTCTCTAATGAAGATAAAAGAATTAAGCCTTTAGATACAGTCATAGTGACTTTTGTATATTGTGATTTATTGTACCAAACATTATCCTCCTGAGTTTCAACAAGTATTTAAATGTTTGAAGTAATAATGGAACAAAATGAAACATTTTGAAAACAAAACAAAATGCTTTTTGATCAAATGGAAAGTCCTAATTAATAAAAGATAAGCTATTAGCAGGCAACAATTCTTGAAGTAAATTGTTAGACAATTTTGTAGAGTCAATCTCTAGAAGCATTTATTATTTGTTTAAAAAACTAATGAACTTTCATATTTAGTGCCCTGTATTTAAAGATGGTATGAATTGCAGATTATATCTGTACCTTTTTTAACATAAAATTTAATTTGCAGAAAATGATTTTAAAGTATTCTTTTATTCAGTATGAATTTGGAATGGTCAACAATCAAGGTAACCTAAAACCTGAGCCTGTATTACAACTATTGCAGATTTTGCAAGTTCCACAATTATCAATAAAAAAAATATAATTTAGACAATTTGTGAGTTTGCAATAATGATAAAACTTTACTCTAAGCTAAATCCGTCAAAATTGTCCAATTGGAATGAAAAAACTAAATATATAAAAATGGAAAAGGTTTGGAATTGTGGATTTTTTTATATAGCAATTATATTCAAAAAACCTGCAACATTGAGGACTTGTAAAATTAGTTGCAGGTACCATCCTTACTTGTAATTAGAGTCATTTGGAAGTTTTTGAAGTTCAAATATCTGATAGGTAACATTTGAAGTAGTTTTGTCATCTGCAATAATATTTTATTTTACTTTTGACATATATTATTGCTTAAAAGCTTAATTATTTAACAAAATTTTATAATGGTACCTGATATTAACCATTTAGCCAACATGCTCAATTGCATCAGTCAAAATTTTAATTAGAATAGCTGTATTAAAAATCTTTTTGATTTCTTAACAGTTTTAAATCAGTATCAGGTAATAATTTTACTGAACTGATTTCATTTTCTTAATTCAAATAAAAATGAAGAGAAATTAATGAAATTTCAATACAATTCAATAATGAATTCCACGGGCTATTCAACCTGTTAATAATGATGCAATGAAAAGGTGTATGATTCCATTTTTTTTTATCAAAATCTTGAATTTTAATCTCAAATTGTAATATCATTAATAAGAAAAATCTTTAGTTGTTGGTTATTGCTTCAGAACTTATGATGAACATGAAAAAATTAAATAAAATAAAAGATAATAAATATAAACCTTTTTATTATTATTGTAATGAAGATAATTTTACCATGCCATTAAACTAATTATGATATAAGATTCTAGAATAAATCTTAATTGAATATCCATTATAAATAAGACTTTTCATCAAGACTCTGACAAGTGGATTATTCTTCTAAGTCAGAAGCAATGAAGAGATTTAGCATCATATTTAAAAATTGGTACAGAACTTTAGACATTATGAAATACGGGTTCAAGAATTAAAAAACTAGCTAATAAGTTCAGTTGTGTAATAGAAATTTACATGTAAAACCGAGACTCGGGATGAAATCTCAAAAGAGGACAATGTTAGTTATCATTTCCTATTTAAATAGGTTCTTTGCAATCTATATTTTATTTACAATAAATAAACCAGAGGCAAGGTCTCACTTTTGCTATTTAAAAAAAGGAAATGAAGACTAACAAAAGTGTAAAGTTAAACATAGCAAACAAAGCTCATTAATATTCATCTTTTCATATAGTTAAAAAAAGAAAAAAGAAAAACAGAAGCTAACATAATGAGAAACAAAGATACTGTTGCAATTGAAGAGCAAAAAATTTCATACAAGTGATAAGATTAATAAAAAAAAAGTTGAAGTTTTATAGTTTTATAGCAGTTAGAATCATAGTCCCTTTATTCTGTGATATATATGTACATGTTTTGGCACAATATTTGTCTTTCCGATCTGTTACTTTCGCAGCTCCTTTAATAAAGACATTGGCTATTTTCTACTGTAAAAGAAAAACTATTCTTGAACTGACATTAGCTAAATGAGACATTACATTATGATCATAGTTGTTTCCAAGTCACAATTATTTCACCAATACAATAAATGTCTCCTACAAAGTTTACCGTTCCATTAATTTCAAAAATCCATCTGGTTTACATCTCCTTCATACAGTATATACCAACACCAACCCAACCAAAGAAGAAACTACGGGAGCAGCAACATCAGCAATAGAGATTACTGTCAGTTGTAGTTACTACTTTAACACAATTTTCCTACATCCTCCAAAAAATCACCAGTGCCATGTCCCATGTTTTGTTGTTGTTTAATTCTAATAATTGAAAAAAGTAATAACATTAATTGATATACAAGTTTAAATCTTGTTAGAGAAAGATAATTATTTATTCAAACATTAAAATTTAAAAATATTTTTAAAAAAAAAGAAAATGCTTTAAATTTCAAATACCTCAACAAATAATAATTATTTTTAACTAAGATTATGAAATAATAAAACAATTTCTCATTTAAAAATAATATCATAAATAGTCCAATATGATCAGATTTAGGTGCATAATCACTCACATCACATTACTGTCATTTATCTAAAGAGTAAGATGTTGAGTTGTAAAAACTAATTTAAATTTTCTTAGAAGCTTAATCTCCCCATACTGATTATTTATGAAGCTTTAGAAGTTTTGGTAGCACTTCATGAGAAGTAACTAAATTCACTACGGTGACATCAGGGGAGCGATTATCTCTTTGAGTAGATAGACTAGATAGCCCCTTAATTGAAAAAGATTATGGTGGTTGTGAATTTGTTGGATTATGGATTAGGAACATCAACAACAAACCGTTTATCAGCATGAAAAATGACTAATGAAGCAAAGGATTTTATTATTATAGGAAAAATAATAAAGATAGAAGACAAAGTATATGATATTTTGGAAATCAAAAGAAGTTGAAGAAAGGCTTAAATATTACTTACCTGGATTTTCCCTTTAAGATCTTGATTATTTATTATTATTATTTTTTTTTAATATTACTTATAAGAAATTTTCCATTGAACATAAAACCTTGATATTAAAAATGGTTTCGTTTATAAATGTAATACAATCTTGACTTATAGAATTACTATTTAATCACAACGTTATAACCATACATTCAGAAAAAACATGATTTATTAATAGTATAACATTTACAATAAAATTACAATAAAATACAATTAAATTAAAAGATACAAACATGAAATATTTGTTTGCATCCCAATTTATATAAATGATAAATATGCAATAACAAAAAAAATAAAAATGATGATATAAAATAATTAGTGAATTTAAATAATTAATAAAATAATTTAAAGTACAAATAAATAATTGAGTAATTACAGTAATTAAATAATTGATAAAGTGATGAATATAATAAATGATTAAAATGCGTGTATGGTGTGATTAATTACAAATTAAATAATAAATAAATTAAAATGCTCGTACAGCATCACTCATTATTTGATCCAATTCCTAAATATTAGAGAAAAATAAATGAAAGAGAGAATAAGTAAAATAATAAAATAATAAAACAATAAAGCAATAAAATATAAAATCTTACCAATTCCAATTTATCAAGCTTATCATTAACATTTGCAAAAACATCTTTAATCTCATCTCGTATTTCATCTGGTTTAAATTGTTCAAGTATATTATCTCGATCATTATTTAAAAACCATTCACTCGTTCTTCTTTCTTTAGCATCCAATTTATTTATTCCCGCTCTTACATATATTAATAATTCTTGTAATCCAAATTCATCTGATAATATCCAATCACTTCCAGCTATTGAAGGTGAAGGTATTGAGGATGAAGGTATTGAAGATGAAGGTGATGATGTAATTTGACGTAAGCGTGTAAAAGATTCTCGAGTGGGGGTTAAAGATTCCGTTGGAGTTACAATGCTCCCTTCTGATTTATTGGATTCCATTGAGACAGGACGTGACGTACGGGATTGTTGTTGTTTTGATTCCAATCCAGTATTATTGAGATCTTTCTTTTTGGATGATAATCTTTTTGTTGGCACCGGTATTCGTGTGGTGGTTGTAGTTTGTTTTGGTGGTTGTATTTCACGTTGATCTTCTGCATTTTGTTTATTTCTTATAGCGTTTGTAATACTTGGTACGGAATTCATACTATATTGACCAGTTTTGACTTTTTGTAAAACTCGATTAATTCTATTTTCAATTGATTGCATTTCAATTTCATCAGCTTCACTATAATTATTTTCAATTGTTTGGTTAATTATTCTCTCTAAAATATCAACTTCTTGTGTTTTATTATTATTATTATTCTTCTTCTTACTGTCATTGTTTTCATTGTTTATATTATTTATATTATTCATATCATTGTTATTAAAGTTATCAGTAAGTTTGGATTGGTCATCATTCTTTAATTCTTTATTAACATTGATTAATTCCTCATCTTCATCGGCCCAAACATTTTCGATAAGATCACTAATATCAATTCCCTTTCCATCAGTTGAAATAAAAGAATATCGAACTTTGGATGATCCAAAAATACGAGAACTTCTAATTGCTCCAATACTTGTAATAATATCCACTCCTTGTTCTTCGTTTTTATGTGAACTTAGAATCGACTTTTGTTTAGCTCTACTATATTCTCGTTGCTTTTCAATAAGTTGTTTTCGTGATAAACTTTCATTCTCAGAATTGTTATCATAATTATTATCATTATTATTATTATTATTATTATTATTACTATTATTATTATTATTATTATTATTATTATTATTATTATTGTTATTATTATTATTATTATTATTATTATTATTATTATTATTATTATTATTATTACTATTATCGTTGGATATATTATCTGAAGCTGTGTTTTTAGAATTTGATAATTTTGACATGTTTCGCTTTTGATAATCTTCAGGACGTAAAAGTCTTAATACGAATATTGGTTCATCTGGGTTATAATCAAATGTCAAAGATTTTGTTGAATCTAAAGAATTAACTGAAAAATGACGAAAATCTGATTGTGTATTTGTATTATAGATGGTTGACATGTTCGTATCTGGATGAAGATATTTTTCTATAAATAATTAAAAAATATTAAAAAATTTAATTTATAAAATAAATTTCATATATAAATAAATTAATCAAAAACAATTTTTTCTTTTTTGGTAAGAATAATAAATTTAAATTTATTTTACCTTTCCCATCAATAATCATCATTAGATTATATCTTAATTTTTCATCGTCAGATTCTAATATTGGTTCTTCATTATCAACAACACCTTCATTTATACCAAATTTATGTATAGCTTTCTCTATAACTTGACCTACTGTAGCTTTTTCTGTAATAATAATACCTTTTTCTCTAGGTTTTCCTTCTTCCCTTGATCTTCTTTTATTAGTTACTTTCTCTGCTAAATTTTTAGATGCAGACATTGATATTCTTGGTATAGAAGTTACTCCTCCCTTATTTCGAAGATGATGAATCGGTAAATCATCAGAATATACAAGTACACGTATACGTAACTTCTTTTCCAGAGAATTTTGATTGTCACCTGTTTTCTGTGGCTTTTTATTTAAATAGAAACAAACTAAATTTTTATCATCTCGAAATAATAATTTACTTATTGCTTCGTGACTAGACAAATTTGATAAATTCGAAAATCCTGATGATACTGAAGAAATTGAAGATCGTTTGATTGTTGGTAATGGTGTAAGATATGATGAAGTTAATGTCTCGAATATTTTCAAGGGATGATCATGCGGTGTCAAGTGAAAAGGTTCTTCTATAAACAAAATAATTATTTATTAAATTATTATTATTAATTAAAATTATTATTAATTAAAATAATTATTATTATTAATTAAAATTATTATTAATTAAAATTATTATTAATTAAAATTATTATTATTAATTAAAATTATTATTATTAAAATAATTATTATTATTAATTAAAATCATTATTAAAATTAATAAATAAATACACATACCTTTTTCATTTTCTTTAATAGTTATATAATAATTTTGCCAATTCTCTTCGTTGTCCAATTTGAATCGTTTTATTGATTGTTTAATTAATGAAATTGTGTTATTGTTTTTTCCAAGAAGAACAATTTTATAGTTAAATTTGGATGTAACATTTTGCCCAGCAAATATACGAAAAACGCTATATACAGAATTTGCAGAATCTGGAGGAGTTATAACATCAAAAATATCTTCAGAATTACTGGATCGTGTTGGTGATTGCTGTTTTGTTTGTGGTTGTGATGATTGCTGTTTCGTTTTTTGTGATGATTGTTGTTTATAAGTGGATGACTGTTTAGGTTGTTGCTGTGATGATATTTGAGGTATTTGAGATAATTGCGTCGGTGGCTTCATTTGTGATGGCTGGACAGATTGGACGGGCTGGACAGGTTGGACGGGTTGGATAGGTTGCACTTGTGATGGAGGTTTTATAGGTGATGATTTAATGCTTTGTGATGGAGGTTTTATAGGTAATGATTTAATGCTTTGTGATGGATTTGTAGTTTGTTGTTGTTGTTGAGAAACACCGGAAGTAGTATTTGAAATATTTTTTGTCGAAGCCTTTGAATCTTCTTTTTTATTATTATTCTTTGGTTTCTTTCTAAAGAAATTCTTAAATATTCCTCCTCCCCCGTCTTTCTTTTCTTTTTTTCCTTTATCCTTTTTATTATCATCAATTAAATGATCAGATTTACTACTATTACTACTACTACTATATTCAGAATTATTCTTTGAGATAACACCACCATTATCGCTTTTATCGCTTTTATCGCTTTTATCACTTTTATCACTCTTACTACTTTTATCATTTTTACTATTTTTATCATTTTTACTATTTTTATCACTTTTAATATTTTTATCGCTTTTATCATTTTTATCATTTTTATCTCTTTTATCTTTTTTATCTTTTTTTCCAAATAATTTATTGCCAGATTTGTTCTGTTTTTGTTTTTCATCATCATCCGAAAAATCTATAAAATCATTACCCATATTTTCCGAAGATTGAATTAATACATCCTGTTGAATATTCTTTAAAGTATGATCGGAGTTATTATTCTTTACTTCATAATTGTTTTGTATCTGATCATTATTTTTAATGTTTATGGTAATTTCGGCTTGTGAATTATCATCTTTTATAGGTTGAACTGTAATTTTTTCTAGTTCTGTTTTACTCTCATCAATATTCTCATTCCTCTCATTGGTGGTGGTACTCTCGTTGATGGTTGTTTCGTTGACATTTTCATTGATACTCTCATCAATGTTCTCGTTAACAATATTCTCTTTGATAATGTTCTCGTTGACAATTTTCTCGTTGACAATTTTCTCGTTGACAAGTTTCTCGTTGACAATGCTTTCGTTGACAATGTTCTCGTTGGCAGTTTTCTCGTTGGCAATGTTCTCGTTGACAATTTTCTCGTTGACAATTTTCTCGTTGACAATGCTCTCGTTGACAATACTCTCATCGGGGGGACTCTCGTTGATATTCTCATTGACACTTTCGTTGACATTCTCATTGACACTTTCGTTGACATTCTCATTGATACTCTCGTTGATATTTGACATTTGCGTTGATATTTGTGTAGCGTTACCAATTTCTGAATTATCTATATTATTATTAATTTCGGTTTCAATGCTTTCTTTGTTTTCTTGATTCTCTATCGATTCTTCTTTAGAATCAATTATAATATTGGAGGAATCTTTTATTTGTTGTTGTTGATGTTCATTATCATTATCATCTTCTATAAATAATTCTTCTTCTTCTTCGTTATAATCATCATCATCATAATAATATTCTCCTTCAGATTCTAATTCAATAGTATATTCTGGTGATGTAAATTTTACTCCTTTTACTGGAATTTGACTTAGAGTTTTTTGTTCAAAATATAGATCATCTTCAACCGTATTGTTTTGTGATGAACAAATCTATTTTTTAAGTCAATGACAAATTAATCCATAATAAAATAAAGATAAATAATAAAATAAAGATAATAAAATAAAAATAGATAATAATAAACATACATTGACATTCCGATGTTTGTTTAATCTCGCCAATCGTTCATATGGAGTCTTTGAAATAAATTATGAATATATTATATATATATGTTATATATTATATATAATATATTATATATTGTATACAAAAATATATTAAACTTTCTTTACCTCGATATTTTCTGCAGGAATATAACCAACTTCTTCATTTTTAATAACTTTAACCAACCACCAATAACTATTTGAGTCATCCAACAATATAAGCGAATCATTTTTTTCAACAGCAACTTGTCCATCAACTGTTTTAGCAAAAGTGTGTAAAGCATAGACTAAATCAAAATTTATTTCTTCTTCAGAAATTGAAGGTGATGATGTTAAATATTCATCATCATCTTCTTCATCCATTGTCTTAATAATATCTGTTCCTCCATTATTATCTTCTGATGAATCTCTATTATGAATTATTCGATGACCACGAGATGCCGCAGCTGTATCAATAGTAAGATTATGTTCTCGTGTCATTTTTTTTATTTAAAAAAATCAAGATTATATGCATAGAAGAGAGAAAATGATAAAAAAATAAAATGTGAATGCTTTGTAAATGTTTTGTAAATGTTTACCTTTACGGAAATTATTATTTTATATCATATTATTCCAATTACCCACAGAAATAGAATTTAAGAATATAAATTCGGATGCACAAACTCGGAGTATTTCCGAAATAGTTAAATCTAAAATGTTAATAAATTATTTATGAGTATCAAACGTAAATGGAAAAGTAGAAAAAGGAATGGCGTAATTACTCTTGTTCTCTTGTTACACTGTCCACGAGCTTCATTCTTTTTTTTTTCTCTGAATCATAATCGTTGTTTACGGGTAGGACAAAATCTATTATTTAATTATCTGTTTAATGTTTCACCTATAGAGTTTGCACACATGAAACAATAATTTAAAAAATTTTTTATTTTATTTCACACGTTAATAATATTCTTTTACAATGCATTTAGATTTTAGTAAATATTTATGGAATTCTTAGAATCCAAATTTAATTATCTAATTACGGTAATAACATTCTTGTTATATGCATTAATTCTGGTAGAATTCCTGTTACGTGTCATATGTCACCATAAAACTGAAAAAAGTGAAAAAAAGTGCGATACGATATGACTTTTTTTTTTTTTTTTTTTTTTTTTTTTTCACTACCTATTATGTAATATAATAATAATATTCGATTTTAATATTAAAAAAAAAAAGAAAAATAACATTATTTAATGAACGCAACTTCTAAATTGATTTCTTAACGACCTAAAATACTTTATAATTGAAAAATAAAAGTAGCGAAATTGTAATATAAAGGGTTTCATAACGCCATGACTTTCTTTAAAGCAAAATTATATTTATAGATTTTTGATACTATACCATTAAATATTGAATATTACCATTTTTGATGAGAAATAAAGCAATCTTTTATTTGCGTCTAATTACCATAATAAATATTACTGGTGGTACTATTATCCCATGCTAAAGATTAAAACCTCACCTGTTTACCACAACTGTACAGCACATATCCCAAAACGTTTGAGGTGCAAATCCATCTCTAGTTTCACATAAAAATTAATTGAAACTCAAATGGAAATAATTAAAATAATTTAGGCGAAAATTTTAAGTAATTATAAGTAATATAAGGTGTTACCCTTGGTGATAAAACAATTAATTTTATTCGTCGGTCAGGAACTTCAAGAATTTTTTATAAGACCTGATTTTATCAAAAATTTCAGCATTCGAAAGTTGAATATGTGGTAAGCAATGTTGTGAAGTTATTTATATTCTTCAAGGTTTGTTGGTAGAGTAGAATTTCTCTCACTTGATGATATAATCCCAAATTTTAATTTCTTCCTCTTGTAAATCAGCTTAGACACTTTAATGCAGATTTTTGAAAAGAAATAAAATCTGTCTGATCTATTAAAAAATAAAAAAAAGCTTAGACATTATTTTCGGTATGACAAGAATTTCATACTCGGTGAAGCATTTTAATATTATATTATTATAAAAACTTTCTTGGTGAATGCGTATTTGCTTACACAAACCTTCGAACTTAGAAACATCACTTTTCTTATAAATAATTGGTTCGAATTATTTTTGAATTAAAATAAAATGAAAATATCTAATTGCTAAACAAATAAATAATTCTAATTTTTGATGTTATTTTAATTCTTTATTATTATACTTCGTTTTTATGGGTGTTACAAATCGAACCGTTCATTAATTTCTTAAAATGCTCGATTTATATTTTCTTTAAGAATTATATTTTATTTTTTTTATTGAATTAAAATCTCTGCGTTCATATTTTTTCAAAAGTTTGAAGATAACACTAAATATTCGATGTTTTTTATTCTATACATGTAATTTATTTTATATAACTGAATAAAGATGAGACCTCACTGGTCGTTTAAAATTAAAATTAAAAATCCCAGAATAGATGTTCAATCAAATATTACAGTGTATCCATACTATAATCCCTCATTAAGTGTTAACTGTTGACAAGTGGTAGCAAGTGTTGAAAGCGTTAAACTTGAAGGTGATGATATTTTTGTTTTATAAGATTAGTAATTTGTATATTTTAATAGAAGACAAGGAAGAAAACGTAAAGGTACGACAATTTATAATGCGAAAATTTTAATCATCAGCTATATTTAGGTAAGATTGATTTTCGTGTCTTCGTTTCCAAAACACTTCATTATTCCATCTCCGTTCCTTATTATAAAAAAACTCTTTTTCTCTCATATACTTATTAAATGTGTTCTCTAAATATTGTTGAAAGACTTCTAAGGGTAGGATTCTATTCTCTTTGTTTGTTATTTCCTTTCCATTAAAGTATTGGAAAAAAATTGCCTCTGCTCCAAGTTTTGCACTATATAGAGCTGTGAGCATCCCTTGAGATGAGAGCGGATCAAAAGAAATGGCACTATCACCAATTGCCATCCATTGATTTTCATAGGAGGCTATTTGGGATGAAATTACAAATATTTACAAAAAAAATATCTCTCTTACTCAAAAAAAAATAAAAAATATTTATGTATTTACCGAATTGAGAAAGTCTTGTCGAATTTGCAGGCATGCACATAACTCTTTTCCCTACAGAACGATATGAATACTCGCTTATGTTCCTTGTAATATTTATGGTAGTTTCTTTTATGAATTCATTAAATTCCTAATCTTTCTATTAATCTGGTGGAGAAGATCATCATCTGTATGGAAAACAACGATTCGTTGTTTATTAGGCAATAGACTGGTGTACCACCATCCAAAAGCACAAGATTCTACAAGTGTATAATGATTCGAATCAACTTCGCATGAAATATCATTATCTGCTTCGAATAAACATGCAAAGGATCGAAGGAGTTACGTTTTAAATTTGATAGACATTTTCGGATACAACATCGGCGACCACTTGCATCAACGATGTGAATTGGATGATCCTAACGAAATAGAAGGAATAGAAGGGTGGAAATTATACCTTTATTCAATGAAGTCACAATTAGAAGAAAAGAAATTAATAAAATTACCAATATTTGAAATCGTAATTTTCAATGTGTATCTCCATAATTAATATCTTTGGAAATAAATAAATCAGTCACTTTGGAATCTCGCATAATTGTAATAAATTGATCATGTTGCAACGTTTCTTCAAACAGAAGTCTATCCAAATGGAATCCATCACCATAAATGTCAAATATCGTATTCGAACCTAGTAAATCATCGGAACCCCACGTTGAACAATCTTCGTAACAAAGTTATGCTTTTGCTTTCCTTTTAAACGTAATAAACAAATAAATGCATGCACTACTTTAACATACATTACTTTAACATACATTACTTTAACATACATTACTTTAACACAATGCTTAAAACACGAGTCAATGAAGATCTTAATACCTTGCATTGCATCGTTATTTATTTCCTCAAGTACACCCAATGACTAAGTATATTCTTTGCTTCTCCAGGTAAGGACTCTCCAACTTTCAATGTTTTTGCATTTGGTGCCCTCTCATCAATAACTAAAATTTTCCTCCATGTTGCAGCCGCCAACTTAAACATTTGGGCCAGTCTTATTACCGTATATGACTTGAAACACCACCACATATAATGATAACGTCAAACTGTTGTGGATTGTTCATTTATTATTGTTAATAAATTTCAAAATTTTAATTTAATCGTCTTATAACGAGGATTCTTTCCAAACAATCATTAATTTAATGAACTCTTTTTCTAGAAAAATTTAAGACTATAAACTTTGAAGTATGTTTTCCCGTTTTCCATATACGGGAATTAAGGTGAGGTAAAATCCCACGCTTTTTTTTTTGTACATAAAACCGATATGTATAAATATATATATATGGAAATTTTCTATGAAAGACCAAGTGTGTAAAGAAATTACAGAACAGGACTTTTGTAATATCTATTGTTGAAAAATACTATAAATTGTGTCACTAAGAAAGGTGAGTATTTTTTGTAGAGATTTCTACACAATTGTCAAGCTGATTACAATAAGATTACGTCTTTTGCAATTTATCCACCTCTTGGTGTTGCAAGTGTTGGCAATTCTGATGACTATTATGTAGGAGCGGCGTATATGTTGGAAGTAAGAATAACTATCGAAATTATAATTACAGTAGTAATGTCATGGAGTTTCATTTACATTCTAAATGTATTATGACTATATAGAGGGCAATCCCAAGTTTGAATTTAAGGATTCGCAACATCTTGTAAGACCACATGCTGTGAGGTATAGAATATATGGTTTTGACGAAAAAGGTGAAGTCGTACGGGAGATCAATTAAAGATACTTTGGATATATCTATTACCTGGACTGTTGAACTTGCTAATAATAAAGCAAGTCACGCAGAATTCGCATTTTCGTGCATACGCAATTTGTGTAATTCTACGTAATCCTAGTAAACTTTAGATCTTTGATCATGCAACTTATTTAGATTGGGAAGGAGATAGGAAAGAATTGGAAGCAGTTTCTAAGAAGAGTTTAAGTTCTGATGGTTTTAAAGATCTTGAAGATGGTAAAAGATTGGAAGAATCATTCAATGCGAATATTTATGGTGATAAAGCAAAGTTAGGTTTAGGAAAGATGATAATGGAGAAGGAAGGGAGCATATTAATTATTGGAGGAAAGGGAAAATCTGGAAAAGTAGAAGGAGGTGCATATCATTTATTTATATTGAAGATTACCTGAATCAATCACTTACCTTTATATCCCCACAGGTACCTATATTATGGATTACGCGAACAATGATTATTAGTATTATGACACTTCTGATGGCTCCATAGAGACCAAAGTAGAATTAAAGATTACTAACAAACCCAAAGAGCTCAAAAACAGAGGTTACATTCATATTTAGCTGTAAAGAAATAAAGTGAATATAATTTATATAATTCATTTAATTTATATAATTTATGTAATTTATATGAATTAGAAGGCAAGTCTTGGGTTATTGTAGCAGCTCCAAAATATGCACCAGGTATTCCCAACCTTGTGCCATTATATCAAGTCATCTGGGAAACGAAACATCTTAATCGAAATAATCCTGAAAAATATTACGAGAAGGTATTTATAAGATATGTGCTATAGTATCATTGTTCAGAAAAATTACTAATCTTTTTTATACTTTGTCCAACATGAGATAAAAACGGAATATTATCGAGATATTCGACCAATCTTTGATGCTATCCATAAAAATTCTTGGGTTAATAAGATGGCTTTCACGGGTCATGGAGTAGGAAAGCGTGGTAATCTTGTGAATCCTGAATTGGAACCATATCTGCAAAGCTGTTCAAAAGAACAGATGAGCTTGAGGTTTGTTGTTCTCCATTCATTCATTTAAATGTAACATACTTTTTTATTTATTATATAATTTATCTTATTGTTTATTTGATTTATTTTATTATCAATGGATAGGAAAGGAGCTTTTCTCTCGTGTTCGAGTACCTAAAAAGCTTGCAAGCGCTGTTGGACACAGTGGCCAAACTTATGGTTATTTTATGCCACCTTTATCTGGAAATGATGGAGTTGCCGAACCTTCATCTCCAGATAAATTTTTAACTGTTACTGAAGGTCAATACTAGTAAGCAATCCATTAGCTTTTCTTCAGTGGTAATATATTAGCTTCCGTGTCATTTAACTTTACATTATGCTTTCTTCATTATTTTTCATTAGTCACTTACAACAATGGGCAGATGGTAATTTCTATTTATATGAAGGTAATAAGCTCACCGAGTACAAGTATGAATTTAAATCTGATTATGACCAAAGCAGATACCTCAAATACAAGAAATTTTCTGAAGAAGGCAATGAAGATAATGAGAAGTTTAAAGAATTTGAAGAAATTATCACTTCTCCTTATGAACAAATTGAACATCTTAAAAAATCTGCACTTGAATGGAGTGTTGGAGGGGCATTTTTCCCAGGAATTGAAATGACTTATACTGCATATTTTAAGGAATTTGAATTTAGGTATTTATGTATTATAGGCAAGCATTATTTCAAACAAAGAAACAACAACAACAACAACAATATCTTTTCATATATCATTTCAAGAATTGATCCTTATAATAAAGTTATTTCACCTGGATTTTTAATGGATATATGGCTTTACCTTGGCCAAACAAACTGGTAGCCAGCCCAAAAACCCGACATTGTAATTCCAGATAAAAAATATGGTAATTTACAATTTTATTTTGTTTTATTTTGTTTTTGAAAAGAACTAATTTAATTTATAATATCTAACTTTAGAATATTATTATAGATAGAATTGAAAAGATTGTAATTGAAAATGAAAAAGGAACTGAATATAATGAAATTGAAAAGGAAATAAAAGAAGTTGATTATAAAAGAAAAACTGACAAGTCAATTAAGTTAAAAGACTTTAAAGAATGGACCCGATGATGGGTGATATGGATATGTTCAAGACATGGGATAGGTAAGTTAATAAAATTAATATATTAATATGCATTTTATATTATTTATATTTACATTTACATACGCATTTCAAACTAAATTTTTTCGTTTCAACTATTCAGATTGGGATTTGTTGTCGAGAATGATTTAAATGTATTTTCAGAAGTTCAACGAAACACATATCGATCATTGCCTGAATCTCAGATAATAGAAAGTACAACTTTGAGAACAGTATGTTGTTTTTACTACTTCCTTTTCATAATTCAATGTTTGAAATCAAAGATTAACATTTATTTCTTCTTTTAATTATGTTTTAATAGCTTCATGCCCTCCTTCAAATGGCATTACAAATTGAACTCTTCACTATTCCACCATACCTATATGCTATGTATTCCATAAAGCCAGGAAATATGATCGGTGACAAATTAAGATATTTAATTCGTCATGTTGCGGCAGAGGAAATGTTACATGCATCAAATCTTTGTGTTGCTGTTATTCTATTCTCAAGAATCAATTCCTTTCTATCCAAATCCTTTACCTCATGTTAGGGAAGGTAAAAGTGATTAATTATTATTTCCGAAATATTTGAAATTCTGATCAAAAAAAAGTTCTATTTTTCAAATAAATGAATAAATATAGGTGAAATTGTGGTTAACTTGTCGAAAGCAGATTTGAATAACATTTGTGAATATTGAAAGACCTGATGTTGATGAAGAACATGATATCAAATTAAATACCAGTTCTTTTCGTAAGATTTGATACTTTAATTATATTAGGTTATATTTCAGAATGCACATTAATACTACTACCAGATATATAATGATCCTTTAATTTTTTCAATTCTTTCAGAACCTGGAGATATTAATGTTGACTCAATCGGAGATTTATATGAGGCTATTTTAGGTTGTTTTGAGAAATTAGATTCCAAAATTAAATACTATACGGAAAATCAGGTAATTGGGGTTTTTTTTTAAAGTGCAAAATTTATTTTCTAGAAGTTAAAGTTATTTACAACAATTTAATGCATTATGGATATATAAAGCTTGAACCTGGCATGGGTTATGCTCCATGTACAGGAAAAGATGGATTAATTATTATTGATTGTTTATAGAGTGCTAAAAAAGCTATTGAATTAATTCAAATCCAGGTACTGTATTATAATCCAATAATGGTTGCATCATATTACAAACAACATAAATCATGAATATTTGATGTGATTTTTGTTTTTTTGTGAACAAGTGTCTTGGATTGAACAGGGAGAAGGATCACGATCCAAAGCAGA
This sequence comes from Diversispora epigaea, assembly GCA_003547095.1. Taxonomy (NCBI): domain Eukaryota; kingdom Fungi; phylum Glomeromycota; class Glomeromycetes; order Diversisporales; family Diversisporaceae; genus Diversispora; species Diversispora epigaea. Next base: position 14,293 of record PQFF01000330.1, on the reverse strand, counting down.
AGATCAGGCCTCTCATTTCAAACATTTCAAAAATGTTATAAATTAATTAAAAATGATGCCGGGAAAACCTATAAACTCTGGCTGTTATTGATAATCCAATTAGGTCGTAAGTATTTTTTCTGAAATTACTTATATTCCAATGACCATTTGTTGTAATAACCATTTGTTGTAATATTATTGTAATAGAACTTACACGGATCCAAAAATTCAAGAAATTGCCAAAGCTTTCGATGCATCTTATTCTTATTTGATGCTAATGTTACAAAATGTTTGGGATCCTCCTGAATTTATTGAATATGAAAAGAAAATAAATGATCGTATAATTGGAGAATTACCTGCATTGATGCATAGTGTTTTAAAACCTATTGCGACGTTACTTGCTGGTATGTGTATTTATTTTATTTTTTTTTTGGTAGTAAAGTCTTACTATAATAATTTTTTATTTAAATATATCAGAAATTGATCAACACGCGGGAGCCACCTTTGGATTTTATGATTTTAATGAAAGTAAAGATCGTCCAAAGCAACCACTTAAAGATATTATTAACTCAGCTTATGAAAAGAGTGAATGATGTATTGAAAAATGTAAATAAAGTAGTTGAGTTATTACCCGAAGCATTTCTTAAACGACATTTTGAATATTGATAATTTCTTCGTCAGCAACACCAGGCAAGAATTTATTCATTTATCTATACATATATATATATATTAAATAAATAAATACAAATATAAAAGCACAAAGCATCTGTCATATTGTATATACAGTTTGTTAAAAATTATGAAAAGTTGCACTTGATCTAAATATAAATCCAAAGTTATTAATTCAATTAATTTGCAAGTTTATAACCTGTAATTAATTTACAAGTATACAAATTTATAAGATAAAATAACTCAACCAATATCTATTCATTTTATCTTGTTCAAGATAAAGCTTCTCTAAGTTAACTTCATCAAAAACTATGCCAATCAAGATCATCTTGAAGAGATAAACCTAGAGATTTTAATCCAAAATCTATTGCAGAATTGCAGATCTATATTCCTTTCATCCAAAAAATCCGCAATATTGAAGACTTGTAGAATTAATTGCAGATACTATCTTTAATGACAGCAACAGTTGAAACAGAAACAGTAGCATCATCATCTTTATCAACTTCTGCTAGAAAGAAATGAAGAACAACTGCTGGAGTTGAAGAAGATAATTCCAATGGTAATATTTCAAATTCCTCCAAAATGTTTTACAATATAACAATTTTAAAATTGATGCATTATTTCTTTTATTTTATATAAGGTCTCTCTCACCAATAAAGATGCTAAAAATCTTTTAAATAAATGAATACAAGGCATTTGAAAAAGAAAAAGAAGTCTTCAATATGTGGAGACGAGTGATATGAGGTCAAGTCAGATCACGCACATAATAAGGAATTCATAAGTTTTTTTAAAAATGAATCAATTTTTACTTATTCAAAATGTACTCACCTGGGATGAAAAAATATATCCAGGCTAAAGCATTTCCTTTTTTGACCTGGAGGATGTGACAATTAACAATTGAGTTTTTACTTGGAAAATATATTTATTCCAAGATAAGTTTTTTTTTTAATCGAACTACTTAGTTTTTAATTATCATGATTAAAACTATTGAAACTAAGGTTAATTAAAAAACATTGGAGCGTAAGCGAACAATCACTTTGCAAACATGAAATAGAAACCAAAAATTTTTTCGATTAAGATATTAATATTTAAAGATAAACTTCAAATTGACCACTAAGCTTTATAATGGTAATTAAATTGTCTTTCTAGCATCAATATTCGTCAAGTCATTGCATCTGAAGACAATGAATATCAAACTGGAACAATAAAAGATTACTAATCATGTCACAATGTGGAAGTTATAACTTCGATTTATCCAAACTATACTAATAATGTTTACATTTCAAGTATTTTTAGATAATAAAAAATAAAAATAAAAATAAAAATGCTAATCTACATTCTTTATATATTCCAACTCGTGTATTCATTTTATTAGTTCTTGCTTTTGAGATATTAAAAATAATGAAAATCAACAATGTTTTAACTTTTCGCCATCACCAACTGAAATTATACTGCCTACTATAAAACTTGGAAGCTAAGAATAACGTAGCGGATATATATTAAATAAAATAAATATAAATATGACATTAATCACTACACCCTTAATACGGAGAAAACTGCTTTACAAATATTAAAGGTTTCAAGTACATGTAAATCAATTTCTACAGCGCAGAGCAGCCAGGCTAAAAAGTAAAATATTAACCTACACTTCCAAATTTTCAATTGCTGCACTGCATCAACTTTTATTATTTGTTTTGGGTTTACAATGTCAGCGGCCATTGTACTAATAATAATAATATAAATTAATTACGAGTAAGTTACAGGGTTTAACTACCAGTTTCTTTTTGCATCTTTATCGGTTTTTTTGACTAACTAATCATCAATATTCCAATAATAATAATGTCATTATTATTTCAAAGCAATAATGATAAAGATGGTAATACTATAAAGGAAAGATGATAATATACTTTCGACTTGTAATAACAACAGCTTTAGCATCATGCCTTAACATGGCCGCCATTCCCACCTATTATAAATTGAAAAAAAAACTTTTCGATAATTTTAATTTTTAAGACAAAAGAAACTTTTCCTTTTAAAAAATCTTCTTGAAAAATTTGGTTCGTTGCCATTGTTTAAAAAAAATTAACAATTTTTTAGATAATAAACATTATTTATTTAGCTTTATTTGTGACAGCAAAAATATAATTTATACAATTTGAAATAGATTGAAATTGTCAGATGACATTGTCGAAGAACACGACTAAATATAATGATTTGAAAATATGTGTAATAGGAGATTTTCGAATTGAAATTTCTAAAATACAGAGAGAGAAATGTTAGATATATATTTTATATGTTATATATAGTCTTAAGCTTTATTAGAGATGATGGCTTACATAAAACGATCATTTTGATAGCAACACTTATTTTATTGCATCATTTGCCGCCACTAAAAAATAAAAAAACAGAACAAAGAGACAAATTTTAGAAATTTTAGAAATTTTCATTGTTTTAAGTATAAATGAATACAAATTCTATATACAAACCTGGTATCACAAGCGCAAGAACCTTTAACGCATTTGCAGTTAGTACCGCATTGACAATTTTCGCAAGTGTCCATAATAAAATGTAAAGATATCAAAAAATGTTTTGAGAATTTAGAGATTTCGGAGATTTCAAAAATTTTAATGATTTTGGATCTCGAAGATTTTGAAGAGTAGAGTAAGGGGAAGATAATGCGTTTTTATAATGATTTTTCAACTAATAACTGGCAAAAATGTCTCATTTTGTTTATCGTTCAATTGTCATGCTCTTTACTATTGTTACCTCAACGGACCACTAATATCATTTCTTTGCCAATCAGGCAAAAAGGCCTCACCTCATTTATCTTTATCAACCAGGAAATCATGTAACTTTAAATCAGGCAAAAAGGCCTCACCTCATTTATCTTCTTGTTATCTATGTGTATTGGATATTATCATTCAAATCTTTAAATTGACTAAATTGGCTAAATTTGCTGTTAATATTGATCACATGAAAAAAATTATATATTTTGTGTACCTTCTGATCTGTTAATAGACCCCCATACATAATACGTATAAAAGTCTTTATATAGTATAATTAGATGACGGATGAGGCATTTTTGCCTGATTAAAGTTAGAGGCATTTTTGCCTGATTTAAAGTTACATGATTTCCTGGTTGATAAAAGAAATTAAGTAGTACTAGTAGCTTATTTTATTAAATAAATATGGCAACTTTTATTATATATTGCGATTGATTAGATAATTCTATCCGTTTAAAGTTAGTGAATAAAAAGTTGACTTCAAACATAGCATAGTTTTAGTAGAATAAAAACACACGAAATTTCGTGCCGCCGAACATCTTTGATTAGAGGTGAAAAAATGGTTTACATAATAAAATATTGAGTTTTTTAAGATTTTAAATTTTTTTCAAAATAAATCTTGCCGATATAGATGCTCTCATCATTCTCACCACCATTTTCAAACTTTCTGAAGAAACCATAATCCCCAGAATTGTCATTTTCCGGTTATTCCAAAAATATATATTTTGCAACGATCAATTTAAAAAAAGCCGACAAGAAAAGGTGAAATGACAATTAAAAATATTATCAAAATAAATTAATAAGTATAAAACAAAACTGAACGTACCATTGAGAACTTTGATGTCCATTTCTGTTACATTTGTATTAATAACAATCGATGGTAGAGCACAAAAGCAGAATAAAATGATTAAATCATCCATATAATAAATGATTTTACCAAACCAAGGTTTCTTTTCAGGACCATATATTAGCAAAATGATTAAAAGGAGGATGTAAAAGATGAAGTCAAGATATTGGGCCAGACGCCATGACCAGATGGGCAAAAGAAAAATACGACATAAAAGAAATAATAAGAAAAATTGGTTATTGACATTACTCTTAATAACTATGTATAAGCTGATAAAATAGATTCAAAAAGAGCTTTGTTATAATCATTATCAAAAATTCATAAAACCTGAAGTTCGTATAGCGAAATTATGAGTTTTCAAATTTCACAAATCAACTAGATTTAATATAATATAATGGTCAAAGAATAGAAGTTTTTTACATTGATATACTCCCGTACGCTTTGCACTGTTATGTAAACAAATTTGTCTGAAGTTTTTGATGTAAATTAAACACGACACGAAAAACTGCTCTTCACAATAATAAAATAAAAAACTGCCCTATATATATAAATTAATATGCGTTACTATGTAAATTATAAAACCAAACCATCGAAATATAGTATTCATTTGATTTATATATAAAGAATATTATGAAAAGTAAAATTAAGACATTTTACAAAAAGTTTTATTAATTTAAATTTAAATTTGCTTTAGAAACATGTACTTAGTAACCAGTCCAACTTGCAAGATTCAAAAAAAATAAACTGAATATAAGGTAGGGGATGGTATTATGACGCAGGTAGGTAATATGACGCATTATATGATGTTTTATATGTATTATTATATAACGCGTCACATTACCTACTTGCGTCATAATACCCTCCTCTACCTTACATGTTGCCCAAATTATTTGGGATTTGGCACTTAATAATTTAATTGAAAAATAATTCAGGTACATAAGTAATCCTGAAGTCCTTCAAGAATTATATAATGTTGGACCAGAATTTAATAACAAATTTGAATTGTAAATATCATGTGATTTTATGGCCGGCATTACAAGATTAAATTTAATCGAAACTAACTGTTTTATTGTTTTGCATTTAATCATTTAATTCTATAAGATTTTTGATTAAATGTAATTTGGCATACAATTTTTTATTCTATCCAATAAAATTTCAAAAATTAAAAATTGCACTGGACATCCTATTTATGAAAAAGACAAAATTAGAATTCCTATTTATAAATTGAAAAAAATCAACTGCTTATAATTAATAAAACCATGATAAACTGTTCTATTGTTTTTCAATTGATCAGTATTGAAATCTTATACAAGTTGAAATAGTACCTATCTGTTACTTAGTAACAGAAGATTGGACATCTATTGGATATCCAATATGCAATATCAAATATTTTTCACACTTATTGGGAATTGTACATTTTACATGTCTCTAAGTTTTTTTATGGTTCTTATGTTTGTATCTGTACTGTTTATACTCTTGATTAGCTTATAAATATATATTATAACTTTGTAAATATGTGTAAAAATCAATTTTGAACAACTTTAATCAATAATTTAAAGTGAATTTTGTTAATAAATTTTATGTTATTTATATATAAATAATTTTGTTCAAGCTAAAGCTCAAATTGAACTGGATTTGAACTATTGGTTCAGTTTTAATTCAGTTTCTAATTCTTTAGTTAAATCAAACTGAAAAACTGAAATTATACTAAAACTAAATTAAAACAAATATATATTTAATTTATATATTAATTTTTTTTAATTAAATAAAAATTTTTTAACCCATTTTGAATAGTGTTAACTTACATTTTTAATTTTAATTTTAATTTTAATTTTATTCTATTATTTATTTAATATTACATATTGTTATATTTATTAGTTGTTATTTTTTATTTTTATTATTATATTTTTATATTATTATTATTATTACTAGTCAAATAAACAAAAATCAAAATTCTATTAATAGTGCAAATCAGATATCCAATTTATAAAAATTTATAAAACAAAAATTTCTAATTATAAATTAAAATTTTTTTTATTTAACTAGTATATATTATAACTATTATTATTTCTATTTAATATTATTTATTTATTACTCTATTTATTATATATTTTATAATAATTATTCTTGGTAATACAAATTGATTATCAATTTTAATAATAAATAATATAACTATATTGTGTTACTGATTATTTTCAAATTTGTCAGATTTGTAATTATACATTATTATATTTTATTATTTATTAATATTTAACATTTGTATTATATTATTTTATATTTAAAAAACTTCAAGTAATATATTAATTGTTATATTTTATTTAAATAAACTGTTATTTATTGTCAAGTCTCTATACCACTATTAATAGTTAAATTGTCCTTTTGTAATTAATTATACATAATTTCTTTTGTATAATTTTCTTTTTATTTTATAATATTAATATAGAACTGTATTTATATAAACTTCTACATGATTAGTTATAATTATTATTGTCTTTTTAAATAGTGTTAATTTATTTAAATTTAATTTTTAATTTTTATTGTTTTATATTATTTTATTATTATATATTTATACATGTCGTCAAAACTAATTTGACCTTGACTCAACTCTTAAAATTTCAATTTTTAATTGCGTCTGACTCAATTAATTTTATCAATTACTAAAAATTAAAATTTGCCTTGACTCAATTCCAATTTTTCTCAATTTTAATTACATCTGACTCAATTCAATAGTTTTGATGACATGTATATATATATTATTATTATTATATTTATTTATTATTTTATTTAATATTTACATTAGTTAAATAAAAAAAAATAAGACAGTTTTATCATAAATAGGATTTTGATTAATGGTTAAATTTACTAAGATTTATTAAATATAAGTAGTTAATTTTTTCTAATTTATGAATAGGAATTTTTAATTTATAAATTTTCACAAATAGGATATCTGATTTATGCATATTTGTGTCATCAATAAGATTTTGATTTTTGTTTATTTGTATTATTTAATAATATTATTATTTTTATTATTACTTATTATTGATTAATAATAAGTTATTTTTAGTAAATTGATTATTAATTTCGGAAATATAATATTAATTCTAAAAAATAATATAATTATTACAGGACCCCGAGCAATCTATGAATAGATCAGATAATACTAAATTAGGAAATAAGAAAGGAAAAATATAATTTTTGTAAGTAAATTTTTAAATTTTAATTAAAAATAAGTAACTTTTTAAAAATTTTACTATGATACATCAGGAAATTTTTTATATCGGAGGTTATTGTAATAATTTCGTTTTCAAAGGTTATTGAAGGTTATCGGACCAATAACCTTTGCAAATATTACGTTTATTATGATAAAGTGAAGGTTATTGAAGGTTATTGATATCAATAACCTTCAATAACCTTCACTTTATCATAATAAACGTAATATTTACGAAGGTTATTGGTACCGAAAACCTTCATCTTTATTAATAAAACGTAATACTCCAGAGGTTATTGATATCAATAACCTCCGAAGTATTACGTTTTATTAATAAAAATGAAGGTTTTCGGTACCAATATCCTTCGTAAATATTACGTTTATTATGATAAAGTGAAGGTTATTGAAGGTTATCGATATCAATAACCTCCGGAGTATTACGTTTTATTAATAAAAATGAAGGTTTTCGGTACCAATAACCTTCGTAAATATTACGTTTATGTTGGAGGTATTCGAAGGTTATCGGAGCGAAGGACTTCGAAGGCTTACGTTTAAAAAAATTTACTGATGTAGTTAAGCAAACTCTAATGTGATCTATTTATAGATTTCTCGGGGTCTTATTATTACTAGTTGAAATTTGGAATATCAGATACTTATCGGGTATCTATCTCCCCCCAGATAGGTTTCTAATAGATCTCTGATATTTACTTATATTACACCTATCAAGTATCTAATAAGTGTAGTAGTCGTACCTAATATCATATACTTATTGTAGACTTATTGGTTATATTTTTTACACATATCGAGTACTTAGTTTTTAGCCATTTTTCAAAATCAATCAGGTACCCAATTTTTTTTAAATACTATCAAGATTATATTTGTACACTAAAATATTTTGAAACTCTGAAATTACAATTTTAGAGAAAAAAGTCAAAATAATTTTTCATAGAAAACTAAATTATTTTACTTAAAACCTGAAATTTTTTAATCATCCAGATAAATTCCTTAATTAAAGATATATATAACTAGATACTTTTTTTACTTCTATATATAAAATAAATTCTGCATAAATTTTAAAAAGACGAAATACCTCAAAAATCTAAAATCAATTTTGGGAACATGTATAATTAGGATCTATCGATCAATTTTCAACCACTAATAAGCTCCTGATATTTTATTTATATTGCGGCTATCGAGTACCTGATAATATAGCTTTCATACTAAAATTCAATTATTTATTAAATAAAATTATAAAAAATTTAATAGTTTTATTTATTACTGCACATTAATACTACCTTTTGGAAGAGCAATAATATTTTAATAAGAAAAAGTACTATGGTTTAGCTGGTAGTGATCAAGGGTAAGTGAGATAATGTAGATAGATTTAAAATATTATAGAAAAAGAAAGAAAATAAGAGTGAGTATTAAGTTTTCAAGGAAAATTACAAAATTATAAAATTTTACAAAGGTTTGTAAATAATCTGATTAAATTATATAATCTCAAAATTGGCAGTTACACAAAAGATTAGGCGGGAGAAATGAATTTGATAATTAATTTTATAGAAATTATTAATTTTATATATTTTTAGGAGTGAGACTGCAATTAAGTATTTTATTTTATTAGAAAGACAGTTGTTTTATTTAGAAAATAATAAATAGATTCATTTAAGATCAAAATGAAATATGTATGAGAATTAAAATTCTTTTTTTTATTTAATAAAATTATCTTATAATTTAAATAAGAAGGTGTAAGAATTATCTAATAATTGTAATTTTTCTATTATTTCTAATGACTATTAATAATTATTTCGAATATTTCTCTCTAGTTTCTTACTCTAGACCTCCTGAACCATTAATAAAATTAAGATCCTTTTATACTTTTTCTAATTATCTACTACATCAGGAAATTTTTTCGGGCGTAATATTCCGTAATTTTAACATGATATTAAATTTCCGTAATTTTTCGCGTAATATTACGGAAATTTTCGAAAATTTTCGAAAGTTATTGAAACGTTAAAATTCCGTAATATTACGGATGCTATTTTCCGTAATTTTGACATTTTAAAAAATTTTCGAAAATTTTCGTAATTATTACGAAAATATTTGCCTAAAAATTTTCGAAAGTTTATCGTTTTAAAAAATTTCGAAAATTTTTGTTTATTTATTGTTTATTTATGATCTTGTTTATTTATGATCTTGTTTATTTATTTTGTTTCGAACTTTTTCACAAAATGATCTTGTTTATTTATTCTTTTTCCAGAAATTTTAAAAACTATATACTCTTTTTTCAAAAAACTATATACTCTTTTTCAAAAACTTATTTTGTTTCGAACTTTTTCAAAAAACTATATACTCTTTTTC
>PQFF01000329.1:152169-191227 GCA_003547095.1 Diversispora epigaea | reverse complement strand
TGGTTACAGAGTATCACTTCTTTTCTTATATCAATAAGATCTTCTCTTTGAACTAAACAAAAATGACAAGGATAATTCGAATTGGCTGATTTATAAGTTAACGAAAACGTGCAGGCTTCCGACCAATTACAAATTATAGTGGATATTCTCGGAAAAAACCAAATATCTTTGTCATCAATATTAAAATCAACACCATCACCTTGGAATAATGGATCTAATAGAAATTTAATAGAATTATGAAAGGTTTCGCGAGCCAATTCCTTAAATTCAGAAGATTTCTTTTCCTTTTCATTTTTAGCAGATAAAATTGGGAGATATCCTAACAGTTGTTTCGCGTCTTCTTTGTTTCTTCTCCATGTGGAAATATTTCCAAGAGATACATATATAGGATGTAATGAACTCTTTTCTAATGTATCAGTAGTAGTTGCATCTGAATAGAAAATGATTGACAAAATATTTGTGTGATTTGAAATTGATCTTTCTGCCCGTTTCCACCAATTTCCGGAATTTTGTTTTCCATATGATTTTTCATCCTCGATCTAACAGTTTATTAATATAATTATTAATATAATTATTAATTATTAAGAAATTTCCGATATAAGTATTTACCTTCGAATTTTCATATCTAAACATCAAATTTTTTAATATATCTGGATTCGGCAAAAGGTTTTTAATACAGTTTTTAATAGGACGATAATGAACTAAGTAATCTTAACTATTATGAGTAAGTACGCAATATTTAGAATATGACAATTGTGAAATATTCATTTTATCCATGAACTTTCGTCCAGTTTCGATGTTTTTTGGGAGAGGTAACAATTGAGATAAATCTGAATGTTTGTTAAAGAATTTTATAATTGCATTTCCAGCTTTGTTATTAAGATTATTTTCTATAACAAGTGTCATCAAATCCGCATATACTTCATTTGGAAATTCTTTAATGTTTTCAACTTCGGGTTCTTCATTGCTTTGTAAACTTGCGGGTAAAATTTTATCAAAGTTTTCATATTCCTCCGGAATATTACTTGAATGTGATATTTCACCAAAAGAAATATCACCAGCATAATCCTGATCACTTTCATATTGGTAAAAAACTTGTGAGTTTTCTTCTCAAATAATTTGAAATTCATTTATGTGACTAAAATCTTCATCATCTAATAACATTTCGTTAGACAATATCTGAAATATCCTCACTAGATTCTTCTGTACTTAAATAAACAGTATTAATGCATCGATTAACATGCTGAGAGTATGCATTCCGTGTTGAAAAATTACGAGGACAATGTGGGCAGTAAAAACTTGTAGACATTATTTATATTAGAATATTAAAAAAGTTCAAATTGTTTTGAAAAAATCAATATTTTGTTTTAAAGAGAATTGAAATTATTCGACTTTATTTTTAATTTAAAAATTGTCAATGGTACTCTTTCATGGTACTTAAATATCTTTTCCAATATTTCAAATCTGTATTTTTATTTTTATTAGTTTTCTCAGTAATTAATAAAATTTTAAATGTTTCTCTTTGTAATTTCTATATTATACATGTTACCCAAATCCCAAATAATTTGGGATTTGGGACGCCAAAATGCACAAATTACTAGTATTTGGGATTTGGAATTTGGGATTTCGGCAAAAAATATTAATTATAATTTGGGATTTGGGATTTCGGCATTTGGGATTTCAGCATTTGGATTTTGAATTTGGGCGGCAGGTATATTCTATATTACATTCCGTGATATAAAAAGAATATCTTACAAATACTATATCTGTAAAATAAATATGATTTTTCGAATATATATATAACATTTTTTTTAATTAAAAAAGAAATCAAAATTTTTTTTGCCTGTTATAAAAATGGGGTATTAAAGAAAATATATAAATAATTTTCTTTATTTTCTTTATTTTGTAATTTCCTATATTACATTCTGTGATATAAAAAGAATATTTTATAAAAAATACTATATCTGTAAAATAAATGTGATTTTTTTGAATATATACAACATTTTTTTTAATTAAAAAAGAAATCAAAATTTGTTTTGCCTGTTATAAAAATGGGGTATTAAAGAAAATATATAAAAAATTTTCTTTATTTTCTTTATTTTGTAACTTCCTATATTACATTCAGTGATATAAAAAGAATATTCTATAAAAAATACTATATCTGTAAAATAAATGTGATTTTTTTGAATATATACAACATTTTCTGTGTTAAAACAGAAATGATAAAATTTGTAATACAAGGAAAATATATAATAAAATTTGTAATATAAGAAAAATATATAATAAATTCGTAAGTTTAATAAATATTACCATCTTGTATTACATATGTAACACAAAAATATTTTGTTTATTTTGTTTATTTACAATGGTAGACTCCTTGCTTCCTGTCTTTTGCCTTTACTCTATTACTATTATATGCTATATTCTTTATATTTTTTCAAATCTACATATTTTAGGATGTAGTTATATAATATTGCACGTATTTTTTATTTTATTTACAATGGTATACTCCTTGTCTCCTGTCTTTTGCCTTTGCTTTATTATTATTATATGCTATATTCTTTATATTCTCTTAAATATACATACTTAGGATGTAGTTATACCTGCCGCCCAAATTCGAAATCCAAATGCCGAAATCCCAAATGCCGAAATCCCAAATTCCAAATTATAATTAGTATTTTTTGCCGAAATCCCAAATCCCAAATCCCAAATACTAGTAATTTGTGCATTTTGGCGTCCCAAATCCCAAATTATTTGAGATTTGGGTAACACGTATAGATGTAGTTATATAATATTGCACGTATTTTTTATTTTAATTTTTTTTTTTCATTTTCCGTAATATTATTATTTTTTACTTGCATTTTCTATAACATTACTATTACCTTTACATGAAATTATTAATACACTGAGTTTAAACTGTAGTTTAACAACTCTAGACAAACATTTTTTTTTGTTTTATTTCGATAACGCTACAAATTTTATTTTATTGTCTGGTAATAAGGTATGTATTGTTGACCTATTTATACCTTCAAAGAAAATAGAGAAATGGCAACTAAAGCAGGGAAAAACTATATATAAAAGATCACACAGCAGTTATATGTAATATGCTATAGTTGAAAGGTTTGTAAATAAATACAATAATGAAGGATTTAAGTATGTAGTTTTATTCGAAAGAGGCAAGGGTGAGGTTTTAAAGGGGTTTATAGAGAACAAATCTCTATCGTCACAAAGACAATTAATAAAGAAACCAATTCTTTAACTACAAGGTTTTCAACAAATGAAAAGAGTTATTATTCACCAAGAATAATAATATCAAAGTATATAAATTATAATATTCAATGTCACCAAGACTTTATTATCAATTTATTACTCACTATGAGCTAAATACATTTAATAGTTTTATACTGAACTGTACTGAACTGTATTAAAACTATAAAGAACTTGTATTAACTGAAGACTAAGATTAAAGGAAAACTCAGCTTATTTATAACTAATAATTCTTGCCATCATCTATGTCGTCGCGTATGCCATCAAGTATGCCATCATGCGTGTCATCATGCATGCCACCATTTATGCCATGGCTCTTGTCATCACTTATGCCATCGCGTTACTGATTAACAATAAATTATTAATCTAGATATACTAATTTAGGTAACAATATACCTGCCGCCCAAATTCAAAATCCAAATGCCGAAATCCCAAATGCTGAAATCCCAAATCCCAAATTCCAAATTATAATNTTATAGAGAACAAATCTCTATCGTCACAAAGACAATTAATAAAGAAACCAATTCTTTAACTACAAGGTTTTCAACAAATGAAAAGAGTTATTATTCACCAAGAATAATAATATCAAAGTATATAAATTATAATATTCAATGTCACCAAGACTTTATTATCAATTTATTACTCACTATGAGCTAAATACATTTAATAGTTTTATACTGAACTGTACTGAACTGTATTAAAACTATAAAGAACTTGTATTAACTGAAGACTAAGATTAAAGGAAAACTCAGCTTATTTATAACTAATAATTCTTGCCATCATCTATGTCGTCGCGTATGCCATCAAGTATGCCATCATGCGTGTCATCATGCATGCCACCATTTATGCCATGGCTCTTGTCATCACTTATGCCATCGCGTTACTGATTAACAATAAATTATTAATCTAGATATACTAATTTAGGTAACAATATACCTGCCGCCCAAATTCAAAATCCAAATGCCGAAATCCCAAATGCTGAAATCCCAAATCCCAAATTCCAAATTATAATTAGTATTTTTTGCCGAAATCCCAAATCCCAAATCCCAAATACTAGTAATTTGTGAATTTTGGCATCCCAAATCCCAAATTATTTGGGATTTGGGCAACACGTATAGGTAACAACTGATAATTCGTAATACATGACTAAATTGATTTACAATAATACAATAAGATAATACAGATAAGAAAATATAACTTAATAATAAATACTAAAGACAAAAACTATGTTAACAGTATGTATTAGTTGTTACTATATGCTATATTCTTTCGAATCTACATACTTTAGAATATAATCAAATAATACTACACGTATTTTTATTAGTTTCCATAACATTACTATTTATTTCAATTTTTTTGTTTGCATTTTCCGTAACATTACTATTTTTTTTGTTTATTTTTATGAAATATTTATTTATTATTTAAGATAAGTAATTTGAATGAATTATTTAAAAAAAAAAACAAAACCCTTCGCATACCTCTTCATATTCACGTGCTTCTTCCTCGCGTCTTTCCTCGGCTTCAGCTTCACGCCCTTCTTCGGCTTCAGCTTTACGCCCTTCTTCGGTTTCAGCTTTATGCCCTTCTTCGGCTTCAGCTTCACGTCTTTCTTTATTTCCACGTCCACTACTAGAATCTGAAGATTCAGACTTAACCTCGTCTTCGGTAGATCAAATGAATAATGGTATAATAATATATTGGTTTAATTATTTCAAAAAAAAATTAAAATGACTAAAAATTTTTTATGTTTCAAGCTGTTACAAGAAGAATCTTTTCGAAATTGGATAATCTAAAAACACTTCTAGAAAAAGTTAAAAAAAATCAAGAAGACATGAAAGAAGAAATAAAAACTATTAAAGAAGAAGTCGCCATACTTTCACATGATCAAGCTTGTATAGATGTTAGTATAATATTAAAATTTGAACATTTCGCAAATGTTTGCAATATTAACAATTTTTATAAATAGACTGTGATAATTAAGTCTGCTCAAGACCTGTTAGAAAAAAAAATATATCCCAATTATGACGAATTTAAAGAATCTGCCAAATTTTTTCTAAGAGAATCTGATAATGAATTTTTCTTCACTTTGGGTAGTAAATAGGAACCATATTTTGAAAAAAAAATTCGAAAACCTGTAAATAAAATTTATAAATTGATATTTTGAAAAGTTTTGTAATTAATTTTTTTAAAAATTTATAATTATCAAAAAGGCCCCGTTCTTTTAGAGGCACCTTGTGTGCACGAGTAAAAACAGCAATTTTTAAAAATTTCAGCAATATGTTACCTCCAATTAATAACGTAGCGAAAGCATCTGAAATTGCGGCGTAAAAGAAGAAACTTGCTGTTTCAAATTGTTTTCGTAAATTATTTGAAAAAATCGAAGACGACGAAAATGATACATATATGACAAAAATAATTAAAAATGTCTGGCCTAAGAAAAAAAATATTCCAAATTTTCAAGTTGCCTGGGTGATTTCTATTTTAGAAATTTTTCTCAATCTGAAAAATGAAGTTATCAAAATGTCAGAAGAAATTATACAACTGACTCTTCCCTATAAAAACTACGATATTTAAAATATACTTGAAATATATTTAAAATATATTTCATTAAGTATTTTTTAAGTATTTTTTAAGTATATAAAAAATTACTTAAAATATTGTTATTTTATACTTAAAATATATTTAAAATATATTTAAAAAATACTTAAAAAATACTTAATTTAGGTAATGAGTAAGTATGTTTTAGGTATATATTTAAAATATACTTAAAATATTACATCAGGAAACTTTTCGAGACGTAAATTTACAGAAAATTTACGGGACCTACAGAAATTTACACCTAAAAAAATCAATTTTTTTGACTTTGATCACTATTTATAAGACAGGAAGCGATTTTTTACTAAGATATTCCTATGACAGATCGAAAGATCTGGTTTTTAGCTACAAGATAATATGTGTTTCATTTCTGTAACATCAATATTTGCGAAGATATTCACATTTAAAATTTCACATTTATGAAAAAATTTCTGTGTAAATTTTTCGAAAATTTCCGTAATTCTGCTGGAAATTTCTATGACGTCATGTAAATTTCCAGCAGAATTACAGAAATTTTCGAAAAATTTACGCGAAAATTTTTTCATAGATGTGAAACTTTAAACGTGAATATCTTCGCAAATATTGATGTTACAGAAATGAAACACATATTATCTTGTAGCTAAAAACCAGANTTTATTAAGTATTTTTTAAGTATTTTTTAAGTATATAAAAAATTACTTAAAATATTGTTATTTTATACTTAAAATATATTTAAAATATATTTAAAAAATACTTAAAAAATACTTAATTTAGGTAATGAGTAAGTATGTTTTAGGTATATATTTAAAATATACTTAAAATATTACATCAGGAAACTTTTCGAGACGTAAATTTACAGAAAATTTACGGGACCTACAGAAATTTACACCTAAAAAAATCAATTTTTTTGACTTTGATCACTATTTATAAGACAGGAAGCGATTTTTTACTAAGATATTCCTATGACAGATCGAAAGATCTGGTTTTTAGCTACAAGATAATATGTGTTTCATTTCTGTAACATCAATATTTGCGAAGATATTCACATTTAAAATTTCACATTTATGAAAAAATTTCTGTGTAAATTTTTCGAAAATTTCCGTAATTCTGCTGGAAATTTCTATGACGTCATGTAAATTTCCAGCAGAATTACAGAAATTTTCGAAAAATTTACGCGAAAATTTTTTCATAGATGTGAAACTTTAAACGTGAATATCTTCGCAAATATTGATGTTACAGAAATGAAACACATATCATCTTATAGCTAAGAACCAGATCTTTCGATTTGTCATAGGAATATCTTAGTAAAAAATCGCTCCCTGTCTTATAAATAATGACCAAAGTCAAAAAAATTGATTTTTTTAGGCGTAAATTTCTGTAGATCCCATAAATTTTCTGTAAATTTATGTCCCGAAAAGTTTCCTGATGTATTAAAACATATTTAAAATTAAGTATATTTTAAATATATATCTAAAATATACTTACTTATTATCTAAATTAAGTATTTTTTAAACATATTTTAATGTATTTTAAGTACAAAATAATAATATTTTAAGTAGTTTTTTATGAATATAATTAAGTATATTTTAAGTATATTTTAATTTATTTTAATAATATTTTAATAATATTTTAATTATATTTTAAGTATTTTTTAAGCATACGTATTTCTTATAGGGCTTGCAAGAAATTTAGTAAGTAAATTTCATATCATACCAAATTTTTAAAATTTTCGAAAACTAACAAAATTTTAAAAAATAGAGAAAAATTGAAAATGAAGAAGGTTTTAAATATGAATCGGACTCATCTCCAACTCCCAAAGATCAGTATCTCCAGAAAGACAGAAAGATCCCGAAAGACAGATAGAATCTGAAAGAAACAAAGGAAAGAAAAAAAGTATTGAAGTCGAAACTCTACGAAAAAATCTTAAAAAATCTAAAAGAAAAGTAGAAAATAATAAATATGAAGAAGGTAAAAAAAATGATGAATATGAAGGTGAAGAAAGTGATGAAGGTGAAGAAGGTGAAGAAGGTAAAGAAGGTGACGAAAGTGAAGATGACGATGATGAAGATGAAGAAGATGAAGAAGGTAAAGATGAAGAATATCATAATGAAATAGTAAATATAGAAAATGAGAATTAAAAAATAAAAAATATAATTTTAAATATTCAGAAATTTTTGTATTAATGTAAATAAAATAATAATAATAATAATAAAATGATAATAATAATATTTGAAAAATAATAAAAAATTTTGTAAATTTTGAAAACTTTACGAAAATTTTTCGAAAAGTTGCGAAAAATTTCGAAAACTTTGTGAAAAGTTGCGAAAAGTTTCGAAAACTTTGTGAAAAGTTGCGAAAAGTTTCAAAAACTTTTGAAAAGTTGTGAAAAGTTTCGAAAACTTTGTGAAAAGTTGTGAAAAGTTTCGAAAACTTTGTAAAAAGTTGCGAAAATTTTTGAAAACTGTATGAAAAGTTGCGAAAATTTTTTGCGCAAATTTTCGAAATGAAAATTTACGTAAATTTTTGCCTATTAAAATTTTCTGATGAACTCTTCAGACGAATGGACGAATCTGAAAATGAATCACCACCACCGTCACTATCACTACATCAGGAAATTTTTAAGGGCGAATATATCCAGGTTTATTCGCTATTAATAAAACCAAATTATATCTGGATATATTCGCAATTTATCTGAATATAATCTGAATATATTCGGTGTAACATATGAATTAATCCGGATAAATGCGGATTAATCCGGATTAATGCGATTTATGCGAATAAACCTGGGGGTGGGCAATTATATCCGGATATATTCGCCTTTAAAAATTTCCTGATGTAGCACTAAAGCTGGTGTCTTTAATTATTTTTACAAATCCTTAATATTACAGATTTTTTAAATGAATTACGATACAAATCCGTAATTCTGTAACTAATTACGGACTTTTGTATAACAATAAAGTATATATTTGAAATTTCCATGTTTCTGGTTTCAAAATGATACTTTTTTCATTCAAATCAGATAATTTTTGACCGAAATATTTTAAAATAAAGTTTACTAATTAAAAATTAATTTTAAAAATAATTACTAATAGTTTTTACATATAAAACTTTTAATTTTAATAATTAAACATTAAAAGTATTAATAATTAAACTTAAATTAAAAATAATTTGTATTTTATGTAGAAGTTTCAAATTCTGTACATTAAAATTAAAATAACTATAGATGTTTAAATTTAAATGTTTAAAAATTTAATAATAAAATTTTAAAATTAAATAATTATGAGTATCATTTTACTTATGGAATAATTACGGACTTACGGAATAATTATGAACTTACGGATAATTATGAATTACGGAATTAC
Organism: Diversispora epigaea; assembly: GCA_003547095.1. Classification (NCBI taxonomy): domain Eukaryota; kingdom Fungi; phylum Glomeromycota; class Glomeromycetes; order Diversisporales; family Diversisporaceae; genus Diversispora; species Diversispora epigaea. The sequence continues at coordinate 182,024 of PQFF01000329.1, read as the reverse complement.
AGATTTTTTTTCATTAAAATCCTTAATAATTACGATACAGGCAATAATATTATAACTCTTAATTCATAATTACGAGTACTACCTTTAACTAGTACCAAGAAATGAATCACGCAAAAACAAAAAGTCTAGAGTCAAAAAAGAGATTACCTTTTTACCTCTCGAAAAAATGTGAGAAAATGCAGAAATACTTGTAATAAAAAATATGAAAAAAAAATCATATGAAAATGAAGATGAAGAAGAAAATAATAATGAAAAAAATAATAATGAAGAAAATAATAATGAAGAAAATAATTTGGAACTATCTGAAAATTAAAAATATTATTGCAAATAATATAAATAATATTCAGTGCATCTTAATATAAAAAAAATATTTGTAGTAAAATTTAATAATAAAATAATATTACTTGAAAATCTAATTTATAGTTTGTGTAATATAGAAATTATATATAAACAAAATATGATTTTTTGTTTACAACTTAATTTCACTATATTGCATATACATCTACAAGTGTCTCTAAATGCATCATACATACATAATAATAACTTATTATATTTATTCTCTCTAAATACACTCTCTATAAATGCAAATCCCAAGGTATATTTTATAGTATGCTTCTATACATTCTCTATAATAAATTCTTGATTTCCTTTTATTTAGATTAACTATAACAAGAAAACAACTGTCATTCATATAAAAAAAACAAATTTTTTTAACTATATTAAGATGAAACACTGTTAAACTATTTCTTAATTTTTACTATGGATATTTGTTATTTTAAATATGAGTTGTAATTACTATTAAAAGTATTATTTTTCGAAAATATATTAAAGATTACAAATTACTTTACAGTTATAGAAAATATATAATTATTTATGTACTATATTAATACTTTATTTATGTACTTTACGTTATTTTTCAAAGTGTTTCGAATTAAAACTAGTTTGTTAATAGTTTAAATTTAATAATTTTTTTGAAGGATTTCAAAATGATTTAAATTAATACTTTATTTTCTTTTAGATATAAAAAGATTAAATTAAATCGAGAATTATGGCTACTAAAACAAAATGAAGTGGACAAGAGGATTATATGCACGAGTTTTTAAATGTAAGTTGCAAGTATAATTTATTTATAATATTCTTTGATTTTAATTTTACATATTTGTATATTTCAAAAAACAAAATTTTCAAAGATTATCGAAGCATTTCAAAACAATTAAATTAATACTTTATTTTCTTTTAAATATAAAAAGATTAAATTAAATCGAGAATTATGGCTACTAGAACAAAATAAAGTAGACAAGAGGATTATATGCACGAGTTTTTAAATGTAAGTTGCAAGTATAATTTATTTATAATATTCCTTGACGATTTTAATTTTACATATTTGTATATTTCAAAAAACAAAATTTTCGAAACATTTCAAAACAATTAAATTAATACTTTATTTTCTTTTAGAGAATTATGGCTACTAGAACAAAATGAAGTGGACAAGATGATTATATGCATGAGTTTTTAAATGTAAGTTATGTAAGTTACAAATATAATTTATTTCTTACAATTTTAATTTTTACTTATTTGTAACATTTCGGAGATTTTCAAATGACATATTAAGGTAAAATAAATTTAATTGAATTAATAATATAATTTTCTTGATATATTTTTAAGACATTTGGATCTTACGAGAATTAATTATTTCTTGAGTAAAAAAATAAATTTCGTAAGTATGTGAAAATCAAAGGTGAATTTAATACTATCGGTGTAAGAATAGTGAAAAGATTCAAATTAAAATTTATTATTATTTATATTATAGAATTTATATTATTTGTATAAATATTATTTTTATTATATAATGTAATAAAGAGAATTATTTTATTATATTATTATATGCAAATAAATAATTATAAAATTTTAATGTAAAAATTGATATCGCGAAAATAATTAAGTACAAAAACTTTCGAAATTAAACGTAAATTTTTACATAAAATTTACGTAGATTTATGCGATTTTTTTTCGCAACGTATTAATAATCTAATATTACATTTCAAAAATTTTCGGAAAATTATTTTGAAGATTTCTGTGGATATTGTAATTCTCCGGAGAAATTATGGACCAAAAAATTTACAGAATATTACACCTATTAAAATTTCCTGATGTCGTTGAATAATTAATCGTTGAATAATTGTGAATAATTGTGAATAATCATGAAGAATTGTAAATAATTGTAAATGATGAACAATAAAAAATTTTTGATACAAATAATAACTAACAAAAGATTTTTTATATTTTTTAACTTTGCTTATAATTTGAAAATATAAAGAAATTTTTTATTAAAATATTTTTAAAATAAAAAGAAAGGTTTTATTTTTAACTACAAAATAATATATGTTTTATTTCAGTAGTATTGATATTTGCATTTAAAGTTGAAAGTTTGTAAAAATTTTTACCATAAATTTTTTGTAATTCTAGTTAAAATTATAAAAAATTATAAAAATTATAAAAAATTATGACAGAAATTTTTTATTTTAAAATGAAATATATATTATTTTATAGTAGAAAAATTCTTTGTTGATTATTGTTTGTATTAAAAAAATTTTAATAATTGTGAATAATTAATAAATAATTATAAATAATTATAAATAATCGATGAATAATCGATGAATAATCAGCGAATAATCGCAAATAATTAACAAATAATTGACAAATAATTGGTGAATAATCGGATATTACCATCAATATAATCTATAACTGCAAATTATTATTTTCTATTTGTAATATTTCTCTTTCATTTTCATGTTCTGTCTGTAATATTTCTCTTTCATTTTCATGTTCTATATTCTCATCAATTAATGATTCAGAATCTGTTTCCCATTTACTTGAATCCTCTTCATCACTACTGTTATCATCTTCAAGACTTGTTGCAAGTTGATCAGGTATAGGTAATGAGTAAAACTTTTATCTGTTTCTGAAATATTATCAAAATAATTGGTATCCATTTAATTATAGATTATCTTTTATTATCAAATATTAACGTATAAATATACTTACAAAAATATTCGAGGCGTTAAGGAGGTCTTACACATTACTATATTTGATATCAATATGAATATTATTTATAAGTAGTAGTTTGAAACAGGTTTTAATTTAATAAAATATAAATTAAATCTTTCTCGTTACAATTAATTATTAAAATTTCAACAAATAAGTGAACTTTTTGTTTGAGATCCTTTTAAACGACGGGATTTTTTAACTTTCAAAGTTTATTAGAAACCCGATAATCATTTTTCATGAATTAAATATTTATGTATTTTAATACTTCACTTATTCGTGATGTTCAAAAACGATAAAAAATCATATAAAAAAGTGATCGACGATCTGCATAATTTAATTTGCTCAAAAAAATCGCCGACAATTCACATGACTGTTATTCCGATTGCGCTAAATTAAGTAACAAACAAAATTCGAGTGATACATGGGGAATTGTCGATATACGCAAAGATGATTTTATAGGTGAACGATCACCCGATTTGCAATATAGCACGAAGTCGTCATTTTGTGTTCGATGGTAATTTATTACTTCGATTTAGTACGAAAAATAAAGAACCAATGCTATGGATAGCTGATGCTGGGTTTTAATGTATAAAAACATGCATTATCTCAGTGGGTAGTGGGTCGAATTCGCAGGTTTGTCTTTAACAAAGCATCAAAAATATCATTGCGCAATATAACAATCAAACAATTAATCGAATAACCAATTTATCTACTGCAAAATGCAACTCAACATTCCCGATAATTTTTTATTTACGATTTTCATTGCCGTAATCGTGACTTACGAATCATACAACCGAGGCCCGTAGTATTTATTTATCTACGAAAAATTATATCTCCACCTCCGACCCCAATACAAAACCAAATTCTTACCACGATAGATCAAAGATTACAAAAACTCGAACGCGATATATTGAGTCTACAAAACGATAATGCAAGAATTCAAAACGAATCAGAATGGAGGAATGAAGCACGAAGTATAGGTTTGTAATAGCGGAGCTAGTCTTCGACACTCCGTACATTTTATAATTTCATTTTTTAGTTTTATCATGATAAATGAAAAAATTAGAAGGTCAACACAAAATAAAACTTTTTATTGTTTCATAAATGTAGAATTTTTTAGATTAAATATTCTAAACATTATTAACTTTTGTGAATGGGCATGTGGCGTACAATAAGTAAACTACTGACTAAGATAGATACCGATCAATATCTATGTTGACATTTCCAAATCCCATTACTACCTGAATGTAGTCGGGATTAATTTCAAAAGTACCATTCCGTGTTGTTCTATTCTTAACGTCCACTTTCACATCTGTATCACTTTTACTTGTAATCCATATGAATATTATCTTTAATTCACCCTCGAAGCCAGATAAATTTGATTTTAAATTTGGCCAAATACTGGAGAAAAATTTACTCTCGGAATCTGAATGACTATTCTTATCAAAGGTAATCTGTATTGGGGCAACATACAATTTATTCTTTATTTTCGAAATCAGCAAACCATCAATAGCCTCTTGGTTCCAACGGTGTGGTACATAAAGTATACATTTCTCTTCATTCAATGAAAATTTGATTTCTTCTTTATAAAAAAATTCTATATCGTTAGGTTTAAAATTTACGCGTTCTGCCATAATTCCATTCTTAAAAATACTAGCAATACACGCCTTCTCCGTAATAAATCCTTTAACCGGTGGGTTATTTTTAAATTCCTTTATGCAACTGATCTACTTTATATCTGCGAATATGTCCATTCGCTTCTTTTCATAGAGATAATCAGCCATGCAATCTCGTGCCATCCCACAAACATAATAACATAGTCCCTTTTTAATGTAGAAGAAACGATGATCAAAATCATCAACTCCATAGCCACTTGGAGGATTTCTTTTTGTCAGGAACGATGACATCAAGTTGACGTGACTGTAAATAGAGAAGTCAGTTTTCATACAGTTTACCAATCACGAAGTAAACCAAAAATACATACAATTCCTGATCCATTATTTTTTTTGAAAAGTTCGTCATCTGATCTTTTATCTTTAATGTTAATTGCTCATTTAAGTAGTCCCATGCCTCTTCAAAATTTTTGTGACCAGGTTTTAGCAAAATGTTTAAGAAGAGCGGAATATTACCGGTGATGTCTTCAACTTGATTCTTCTGCTTTTCATTCATTGTTGGCAAAAGGGAATTATGCTTATTCCACCACTCTTTCATTTCATCCTAAATTGAATATTACATTAATACGTAGAAGATTCACAACATAAGCATCTTAATATTACCTCATCGAATCCTCCATAAAATGTAATTTTCTTTTCACTAGTCTGTTTTTGCTTAAGATGTAATACTGCATAGTTGTTTGCCGAAGAGCTCTTAATATAAAAATGGCCCAAGCACATTTTATCAATATCCCCTTTAATCTTTTGCTTTGAATTTGTGTTAATTCCAGTAGGATTATAATCGTCCAGAGCGTTCATTTGATCTACAATAAAATATAACTTTTCAACTCTTGAATAACAGAATTCTATAATTTGATCAAAACTTTTAAAGGCATTAATTTCGTTTATTTTCGCATTATCATTCACGTAGGTGAGAAATAAGGCTGATTTAACGTATTTTATTGGGTCTACAGCCAGTTTGCGACAATCGGGAAGATATACAACACGTTTTCCGCTCCGGAGAAGAAAGCAAGCTATTGCTGTGAGAATATGAGACTTTCCATACCCAACTGTGCCATAAATAAACATTTCCATATAACCGGTATCAGATTTTAAAGTGATGATTTCACTTAAAACATCGCTGAATTTCTTTCTTCCCATGAAGGTGAAAAAGCCATCATCGTTAATAGCAAACCTATCTACTGGTTTAACTTCACCAGGATATGGGAATGGTAATGAAAGGAAATTTTTCGGGTCTGAGTAAACTTCAAAATTATCGGAAAGTTTCATTATGCCCTCCATGATTTTATTAGCAGTTGCTAAGAAATAATTATGAATGTTAAGATGATTGATGTTCGGTTTTAAAATGAAATTCTAAAAATTATACACACCCAATAGTTTCATTTTTTTACTTTCTTGGCCTTCACTTTTCTCGTCCGCTCCTTCTAGTTTTCTTTTTCCTGATCGAATAAAATGATGAGATATGAAGTAACTGCAAATTTTCTTGTTTGAAAGGTAAAACATTTACTTACCAGTGGTGACAGGACGTACAATTATATGGATAGTTTCATCCGGAGGTACGCATCCTTCTGGAAAAAACTTCCTAAACCTACTAATAGTCTTCATTTCCCTACCTCCGAGCTGTTCAATTTCAGGTATGGTAAGAGAATTATTAAGTTTTTCCTGAGGAACTTCAACTTTCCAAAGTACTAATTCATTGTAATCCTTGACATTTTCCATATTACGCCAATTCTTTATTTTATTCCATATCAGTTTCTTGAGATGATCGATGGTGAGATTGTTAATAGAAACGTAATGATTATGGGATATTTCATTTTTTTCGCAAATGTCAACTGATAAAGCACAATTAGGACCTAAAACAAAACAAGATAATACTATTTCGGCCATATTTCTGCAAATGCAAGAATCCGGAGTTAAAAAACAAAGGTTAAACCTAATTTTTCAGTANTTTTTCGGGTCTGAGTAAACTTCAAAATTATCGGAAAGTTTCATTATGCCCTCCATGATTTTATTAGCAGTTGCTAAGAAATAATTATGAATGTTAAGATGATTGATGTTCGGTTTTAAAATGAAATTCTAAAAATTATACACACCCAATAGTTTCATTTTTTTACTTTCTTGGCCTTCACTTTTCTCGTCCGCTCCTTCTAGTTTTCTTTTTCCTGATCGAATAAAATGATGAGATATGAAGTAACTGCAAATTTTCTTGTTTGAAAGGTAAAACATTTACTTACCAGTGGTGACAGGACGTACAATTATATGGATAGTTTCATCCGGAGGTACGCATCCTTCTGGAAAAAACTTCCTAAACCTACTAATAGTCTTCATTTCCCTACCTCCGAGCTGTTCAATTTCAGGTATGGTAAGAGAATTATTAAGTTTTTCCTGAGGAACTTCAACTTTCCAAAGTACTAATTCATTGTAATCCTTGACATTTTCCATATTACGCCAATTCTTTATTTTATTCCATATCAGTTTCTTGAGATGATCGATGGTGAGATTGTTAATAGAAACGTAATGATTATGGGATATTTCATTTTTTTCGCAAATGTCAACTGATAAAGCACAATTAGGACCTAAAACAAAACAAGATAATACTATTTCGGCCATATTTCTGCAAATGCAAGAATCCGGAGTTAAAAAACAAAGGTTAAACCTAATTTTTCAGTAAAGTATAAAATAATGACCTTAGCTGACGACCGTTTGAATGAATAGACATTTCGATTTGTATATATCATGAATTGCGGATGAACTGCGGATATAAAACTAATCTAAAAATGTTAAGATTAAAAAATTATCAGTCTGGGGTATTTATATAACATATGACACTTACGCAATTCTTCGGTCATACTGTCAATCAGATCTGTATTTGACTAGTGTGGGCGAAACCAAGTTATCAAATTAGGTATAAGTTTAACGAAATAAGGCAAGTTTGATCGATTATATATATATTTTAGCCAAATCCTTAAGATACTCCGGCAGGCTTTATTCTGCACCATTTTTTCGTTGAACTTGAACCAAACACCTTACAATTCTTTTATATTGTTCAATTGGTTCATATTGATCAAAATAACCCCATATCCAACTTTGTCCTGGCGGTTTAGCATTTGGAATTAAAACCAATTGGTCAGATATCTTATTTAAATCAAATTTTGTTGAAGTTTTCTTATGCCTTTTACTATTTCTAACAGTTTTTTGCTGACTATTTGCATCTGTGTCTGACTCTAACTCAATTACGGATTCATTTGTAGTTAAGTTTTGTTGGTTTGGTAGTTCGCATGACCTCTGCCTTTGTCTTTTTGTTCTATTTGCCCAAGTAAAAGTTTTAAAATTTTCTGACTGCGGAATCTCTTCAAACTCTTCACTAGACATTATAATTTATAAAACGGCTACCCCCTTTTTTAGTCTTGTCGCGCGTTTATCGCGTTTTTTTGAACAGTTAAGTTACACAAAATTTATATATATTACGGATATCCGTGCAGATATCCATAGATATCCGCATATCTGTAATTTCCTATCCACCATCTAAATTTGATATCCGGATATCTGTGTATCCGCACAGATATCCGGTTTTATATCCACGGATCGAACCACTACCTAACTCACCGCCATGAGTTAGATTTACTAATGATAATGGTACCTACTTATTATAAAGATTTTTTTTTTTCAGATATAATAAATATTCAATATATCAATGCTGATGATTAAAATTCCGGAGATAAAGGTAAGTTGGGGTAAGTAAAAAATACCATTTCGACAAAAAAAAATATTGGATGTTAAATATATTCAGGTAACAAGTAGAAATGCAATCTAATATTTTTAATTTGCCAGAACTATTAGAACCGATTCTAAATTATTTAGCTAAAGACAAGGCACTTTATCCTGTTCTGTTTGTTAGCCGGTTTTGGTATTGCAACGCAGGAAAAACATACTATGAATGTAATTAAGAGATACTAATTCCTCTGGGGAACCTTTATTGGCGTATGGAAAGATGGTCGCGTCATCTCATTATGTAAAATCACGTTTCTTTGAATTGTTTTACGTTTANACCATCTAAATTTGATATCCGGATATCTGTGTATCCGCACAGATATCCGGTTTTATATCCACGGATCGAACCACTACCTAACTCACCGCCATGAGTTAGATTTACTAATGATAATGGTACCTACTTATTATAAAGATTTTTTTTTTTCAGATATAATAAATATTCAATATATCAATGCTGATGATTAAAATTCCGGAGATAAAGGTAAGTTGGGGTAAGTAAAAAATACCATTTCGACAAAAAAAAATATTGGATGTTAAATATATTCAGGTAACAAGTAGAAATGCAATCTAATATTTTTAATTTGCCAGAACTATTAGAACCGATTCTAAATTATTTAGCTAAAGACAAGGCACTTTATCCTGTTCTGTTTGTTAGCCGGTTTTGGTATTGCAACGCAGGAAAAACATACTATGAATGTAATTAAGAGATACTAATTCCTCTGGGGAACCTTTATTGGCGTATGGAAAGATGGTCGCGTCATCTCATTATGTAAAATCACGTTTCTTTGAATTGTTTTACGTTTAGACAAATTTTGAATATCTTTTCTGCAGATTTCGGTGGAACAAGTCATTATAGTCTTTTTAGAAAAGACAAAATTAGATTGTAAATAGAATCCAATAAAATCTAATAATATTTATAAATTGTATACTAACTTTTATTTGCATAAGGCGTTCGATTGAAGTGGGAAGGACGCCAAGATCCGAATTATCCCGAGGGAAATAGAATTTTCCCAAAAGGATCATCCGGTATATTGCTTCGTATTTTAAATCCATGGCAAATAGCCGGCATTGGAAACCTATTTTTTTACAATGAAAGAAAATGCAAATTAGATTATGGACGTTAATATGATCATTATTTTAAGAAAAATATAAATGTACATATTTGCCTTCTACTAATAAACCGCAAATAGTCATATTTTTATTTCCAACTCCATTATCAATACATTTATCCAATATATCCTTCATTTCGTTGCCTAGTTTCACAAAATCACCGTCTTCCAAAGGAATTTTGTTTTTATTTGATAACATAAAATCGGCGGACTTTATTTCCGAAACAAGCAGATAAAATTTATTACCTCTAATGGGCATATATACTGAAAAATCAGCTTTTCTTCCCTGTAATGAAGGGTCAAATTTATGCTTCCGATGTGCGGATGCCTCCAGAACGTCAGTTGACCTGAAAATAATTCAATAACATATTTTTATCATTATAATTACAATTTAAGATAGAGAAAGAATTGTGTTAAAAAATTACCATTCACATTTAAAATTAATGTTGCGGAAAAAAGTTTTAATCACGGGTTCAAATACTTCGTGAACAAAAGTGTCCTCTTTTAATCCTTGTCTATATACTTCTGGGTTAAAATTATTAATACTATAATATAATAAAAAATAATTTATGTTAAAATAAGTGGCGATATAACATTTTCAATCTTTGCAAATACTTGCATTGATTCAAATATTTCTAGAATTAGATCTTCTTGATCATCATCTAGTTCTTTTTGCCATTTTCTTAATAACGGCTTACATTTTTCAAAATCTTCACTTGCGGTCTATTTAATAAACACGTTATTAATTGCAATGAATGATCACCATATTAAGATATTAAAAATCATACCTTTGCCATTTTATAACATCGTAGAATGTCATCATCAGGCATTTGATAGGGTGTAAATTCATTTTTAATGTTATTGAAAATTTCTTTTAATGATTCTGGTTCGATCATTAAAGAAATTCCACTTGATACATTTTGTTCAAACAAAAATATATGATTCAAGGAACTATAACAATCATGGGAAAGCGTTATTAAAAAGGACACAAAATCAAATTCATATAAAAGATTTGGAAGTCTAGAACTTACAGTATTTCGGCAACCTCATCAATTTTATTATCAGATGCCTTTTGGATGGACATATCCCGATATTCTAACAATAAATTCGAAACATCAAGCGTGCCGATAACCCACTATGTAAAAAAAGAAGAGTAAATTAAGATCTCTCTTCTGAATAAACTTAAATAAAAGTTTAAATATACCTTCTTCGCGCCCTCACTTAATTCAGACTTCTTAATGCCTGGTCCAGTGAACCAATCATAGCTATGATTAGCCTTCCCTTTTTTCGATTCAATATAAGAAGCATCATCTGCTTCGTCTGAACTGGGATGATATGATTTATCTGAATTACTTTCATCGGGTGTTCCAGAATCATTCGAGTTACTCTCACCAGGTATTCCAGATACAGTAAAAGGATTGTTGGGAGAATCGTTTATTGCTTCCTAGAACCAAAATTTGTAAAATTAAAACAAATAAATTCTCAATGGGTTCAAACCCACAGTACTAACCTTTGCCACGCGTTTTGGAGGGCTTTCTTTCGCACACTCCAAAAATCGTTTTGTAAGACGAGTGTTCAGTTCCGATTTTTTCTGATCTTCCAACAACTTATTCCCGATGTGTTCATTCTCGTTTGAATACATAATGTAGGTTTTTTCGCGGCGATTTTCTGAAATTCGGGTCTGACATATATCGCATGTTAAATTACAACGAGGTTGATCAAGAGAAAAAGTCCATAGGTTTCGTAACCTACCATATGCCATTTTTCGATGATACAAGACCAATCGGCATTGTCAATATCCACCTGTATTTTCATAATTTTGAAAACTATTAGACTTATCAAGACAGAAGACAAGATGCACAGTGATAGGAATGAGGAATGCACAATGATGGGGATGAGAGATGCGAAGTGTTGGGAGTAGTAAAACCGCAGCCAGTAAACCCAGACTGAAGCCCCCGACAACACTACTATGTTCGCAATGTTGGGAATGTAAAACCGCAATCAGTAAACCCGACTGAAGCTCCCGACAACATTACTAGGACGAAGGCGATATTTTTACCAAATAACTGCCTAACTACTCACAATCGGGATGATAACCTGATGCGAATGCCCTACACGGAGAAATTGATTGAGATATACTTTCCTTAGTATTCAATATTTTTGCAGTTAAATCGAAACGCTTTGCCCATGCACCCTCCAGTCCCGAAAGGTCACTCGTTTGAGTAGATGATCTGGCTACGAAGTCAGTATTCAACTGAACAAATTCTGACAAAGACGGGACAATGTCGCGTTCTGAGGCCCACGCGAAATATGACTTAAAGACTGAAAATTTGATATTGTATTGGTAAGTGAATGTGAGAAGTCGCGTCAGTTTCAGAAAACGTGTACTTACTATCGAAACCATACGGTTTTTTCTTTTGTTGGCTCATAGTAGGGAGAGAGTAAAACAAATAGATAATTTTCATGTACATTACACATGATAACCTTATGTATAAGCAAACACATGACAAACTTTTAGCGACGGCCGTCGCCGAAACACGTTGTTACTGCGCCTTATTACTGTATATTATTAACTATCGGATATTTACATATTAATTATTTATTACAGTAACGAATTTCCATATTTCACGAATTCGATTATATTTAATGCATTTGCTGTACCCTTGGTAGTAATAATATCACTAATTGCTTCAGGCTTGCATCTGATCTTAATCCTCTAAACATTTATATACGCAGAAAAAATAAATTTTATTTCATCACAAAAAATAACACATGATACGTTGTACGTTCCTCTAACCAGAAATCTTTATTAATAGCGTCTTTGACACATAAATATATGATGATAAAAATACAGATAGCGGAGCTAGTGTCTTTGACACATAAAATACATGATAAAAATCTATCTAATTAGGAGGGGATGTTACTGTCGAACTATCTAAATTTCTATTTGACCTGCGATCATGTGCACTGCGTTACAGAGACATATTAACTATTAATGTATTGCGGAATAATAATAAAGTATATATAAAATTAGCTAAAATGGAAGGATCATTGGAATATCTAATAGGGATCTCTGTTTCATGTATTTTATAATATCGATGGATTTCAAGCTCATCTCTAATAAGGACATTCAAACTCAATCTACATCCAGCTACTTGGATCCCAATGATACCAAAATGTTCTTTTTTCAACCTATGACTTTTTTGTACCCAGTATAATCCATCGTTGCATTCACGCCATAATTTTATATTGTCATCTTCTTCTTTTTGTTTCATACAGATAATCCTGGAACATTCTGCATACATTAATTCGTAATATTTATTGTATTCTTTACTTATAAATATGATATCAGGTCGTCTTCCTACTCTCCCATCTCCTCTTTTATCAGCACTTGCTATACTCTGCCGTTCAAATCTAAAAATATCAATTAACAATATGTTTCTCTGGAAGATGATATATTATTCTTATTATAACTTAAGTGGTAATAAATGCTGACTTTCCAAAATGATTATTAGATAAGCAGGCATTGATTAATGGTACAATTATATTATTTACATATGTACCTTCATTCATTGTAGCAACAAATTCAGAACAAAAAGCTGGATTGCGTCAAACAGATCCCAAGGTTTTCAAAATTTTTAATGTGATTTTTTCAAGTTTATTTTCACTCTCTTTTTACTCATTTATATGTAATAACTTATATGATAAACTTGATAAATTCTCAGATAAAAAATTTGATACAAACCTATTACACATATTTTCGATTCTTGATATAGAAACAGGTTTCATTAATCTTACAGGTTTCTAATATATGGAACATAGTATTTCCAACTATACTTGCACGCAAAATTATTTTGGGGTCCCGAAATTGCAATTTTGGGGAAAAAAGTCGAAATAGTTTTTCATAGAAGACGAAATTATTTTACTTAAAACCCGAAATTTTTTGATCACCCAGATTTATTCTTTGATTGAAGATACACATAACTGGGTACTTTTTTTACTTCCATATATAGAATGGATTCTGCATAAATCTCAAAAAGTTGAAATACCTCAAAAATCCAAAATCAATTTTGGGAACATGTATAAGTAAAACACTACGATAACTTCCAACTTCACTCAAATTCTATAATATTAATACTTAGCATAAATATCCTATTAATATTAGATTCTTATATGTANATGTACCTTCATTCATTGTAGCAACAAATTCAGAACAAAAAGCTGGATTGCGTCAAACAGATCCCAAGGTTTTCAAAATTTTTAATGTGATTTTTTCAAGTTTATTTTCACTCTCTTTTTACTCATTTATATGTAATAACTTATATGATAAACTTGATAAATTCTCAGATAAAAAATTTGATACAAACCTATTACACATATTTTCGATTCTTGATATAGAAACAGGTTTCATTAATCTTACAGGTTTCTAATATATGGAACATAGTATTTCCAACTATACTTGCACGCAAAATTATTTTGGGGTCCCGAAATTGCAATTTTGGGGAAAAAAGTCGAAATAGTTTTTCATAGAAGACGAAATTATTTTACTTAAAACCCGAAATTTTTTGATCACCCAGATTTATTCTTTGATTGAAGATACACATAACTGGGTACTTTTTTTACTTCCATATATAGAATGGATTCTGCATAAATCTCAAAAAGTTGAAATACCTCAAAAATCCAAAATCAATTTTGGGAACATGTATATTTCTAACATATATAGGCAAATATTAGTTTTTTGATTCTGCTAAGGCACTATGCACCAATTAAGTCTGATAAATATATACCATAAATGCCTTTTTTAAATTTTTTGACAATCTCTAAACAAGATTCGAATTATCTCTAATAATTTGGTTAACTAGAGGCACTAGTTGAAATGGTCCAATTCAGCTAAAATTCAGCTGTACAATTTTCAGCTGAAATATAACCGAAAGTCAGCTGAAATTTTTTTTTTTTTTTTGCTAATTGTTATGCCGATTGGCAGTCAATTGGCAAAAATTCGGTAATTAAAATTCTGATAGAAATCAGAAAGAAATATTCAAGAATTGATCAAAATCCAGTAAGTAAATTTATTCAAAATTCTGATAGAAATCAGAAACAAATATTCAAAAATTGGAAAGAAAACGGTAAGTAAATTTATTCAAAATTCTAATAAAAATCAGAAAGAAATATTTAAGAATTGTTCAAAATCTGGTAAGTAAATTTATTCAAAATTCTGATAGAAATCAGAAACAAATATTCAAAAATTGTTCAAAATCCGATAAGTAAATTTATTCAAAATTCTGATAGAAATTAAAAACAAATATTCAGGCTACATAATTGCAACTCTTTCTGCTGATCAGTAAAACCAAAATTTTTGAGGAACAAGAAAACAACTACGCAGGTGTAAACTCCTAAGAAGACTAAGGCTTAGATATTTAATACTATCTAGTTTGAGGCAAGAGGCTCTGCCGGATGAGACTGGGTAGACAAAACCTGAAATACTATTAAATATTTAAGTTGAAGTCTTCTTAAATAGGGACAGAACTTTTCGGGCAAGAAGACGTAAACGAACTAGTCCTTGGGTAGCCTAGCTCTTGCAGCCAAATAGGTGAAAGGGAGTTTTAGTAACGAACGGTCGAAAGCCTGAATAACAACAATAACACGGCATTTAACAAAAATTTTATGAATATATTTCCATATATTCCGTTCACTTTCCTTTATTTTCGCTGACGGGAATTTTATTATTTTTTGGGGAATATACAAAAATCAGCTAGACCCTGAATTTTATCATGTGATCAGATAAACAAAGTCAGATGTAACAAATATATCATGATTATCCTTTTTCATTAATCATGAGGTGAAGTAAACAATATCACGATTATCCCTTTTCATCAATTACGAGACGAAATAAACAATATCACGGGGTCAATTTTCAATAAAGGTAGATCAGATAATCTAGAGATAAGCTCGACTATTAAATCGGCAAGCAAGGAGAATTTTGGGTACGTGCCTGGTCACTTTCTGCAATGAGTGTATCATTAAAGATAAACAGCAAACATTAGACCCGTTCGATTTTCGCCAACGAAGGAGAACATAATTTTTGAGAACGAGCTTAACAATATCTTTATGGGAGAATTGAAAAATTATATTTTTCTTTATTTTGGGTTTTATTTTATTTTATTTTGGAGGAATTATAATCACGTGATGAGCTCAACTAAAACCGACAAGTAAGGAGAATTTTGGGTACGTGCCTGGTCATTGTTTGCAATGAGTGTATCATTAAAAATAAACAGCAGACGTTAGACCCGTTCAATTTTCGTCAACGAAGGAGAATATGATCTTGAGAATGAGCTCAACGATTTCTTTGGGAGAACTGGGAAATTTTATTTTTCTTTATTTTTATGGGTTTTATTTCATAATTTAGGGTGTTAAGGTTTTCATTATTTTTGGGTTTATATTCATTTTAGCTAGGTAGACCTTCTTTATATGTGTTCCAATTCGGTCAAGAGGAGATTTAAAACTTTTTGATTTTAACTGAGAGTGCCGTTCGGGCGCAATCCCGGCAATCTCATGCTCAGATTGGTCATGAGAGGACGGGGACGGGTCTTGGTAAATCAGTTACCAGTGCCAACTGGTAACGATGAGCCGTGTCGTAGACTAGAATTTATTTTTAGTTTTAGCAAGCTTCTATATGTAATTTTTTTGTTTTAAAAGTTTACTTTTAAAAAGCTCGTTATTGCAACAGCTTTGCAAATTATTAATAAACGTATTGAAGCGAGACTCCGTTGGTTAAAAAAAAAAAAAAAAATTAAAAACAAATATTCAAAAATTGGAAAGAAAACGGTAAGTAAATTTATTCAAAATTCTGATAGAAATTAGAAAGAAATATTCAAGAATTGTTCAAAATTCGATAAGTAAATTTATTCAAAATTTTAATAGAAATCAGAAACAAATATTCAAGAATTGTTCAAAATCCAGTAAGTAAATTTATTCAAAATTCTGATAGAAATCAGAAACAAATATTCAAAATCCAGTAAATAAACTTGGTCAAAATTCTGATAGAAATCAGAAAGAAATATTTAAGAATTGGTCAAAATCCAGTAAGTAAACTTGATCAAAATTCTAATAGAAATCAAAAAGAAATATTCAAAATTTGGAAAGAAAACGGTAAGTAAACTTAGTCAAAATTCTAATAAAAATCAGAAAAAAATATTCAAAATCTGATAAATAAATTTATTCAAAATTCTAATAGAAATCAAAAAGAAATATTCAAAATTCGAAAAGTAAACTTGGTCAAAATTCTGATAAAAATCAGAAACAAATATTCAAAAATTGGTCAAAATCTGGTAAGTAAATTTTGTCAAAATTCTAAAAATCAAAAAAAAAAACTTGATTAAAATTCTAATAAAAATCAGAAACAAATATTCAAGAATTGAAAAAAAACCAGTAAGTAAATAAAAGAAAATAGCTAATGTTTTTTATTAAATAATCTAAAAATAATCATTAAAAATAATAAAAATAATATTAAAATATTCTAAAATATATTGATAAATATCTATATATTATATACTTATTGAAATTATTATTGTTTAGCCGAAATTCTTAAACTAGAAGTACTAACAAAACTCGGTTCGTCTTCCCTCTCTGTTTGTACGAATTCAGTATCATAAACGATATTTTCTTGTTCATTATATATCTAGTTAGGGGCTTTTGCTAGAGGGAAGAAATCGTATTACTGAATTTTATCAGAATAGTTTTGTTTTCGTTGTAATTGAGTAGTAGTACTTGAAGCTGATTGGAGATCAAGTACATTTCTGAGCAAATGTTTTAGATATTACGTGAAAATAGATTTAAAAAAAAGAAATATTAAGGAAATTTCGGTAATAAATTGATAATAAATTAGTAATAATTGTTAAAGAATAAAAGTATTTCAGAAATAAATCAGAAATTGATTTTTTTTGCATATAATATTAAAAAAAAAAGAAAAAAAATAAGTATTAGTAATATTTCGGTAATAAATTAAAATCATTAATAAATTAATAATAAATCGATAATAAATCAGTAATAAATAAAAAAATATAATTTTTTATATATAATATTAAAAAAAAGAGAAAAAAAATATGTATTAGTAATATTTCAGTAATAAATTAAAAAAGAAAAAAATAAAATCATTAATAAATCGGTAATAAATTGATAATAAATTGATAATAAATAAAAGAATATAATTTTTTGTATATAATATTAAAAGAAAGAAAAAAAAATAAGTATTAGTAATATTTCAGTAATAAATTAAAAGAAAAAAAAATAAAATCGATAATAAATCGATAATAAATTGGTAATAAATAAAAAATATATAATTTTTTGTATATAATATTAAAAAAAAGAGAAAAAATAAGTATTAGTGATATTTCGATAATAAATAGAAAGAGAAAAAAATAAAATCATTGATAAATCGATAATAAATTGGTAATAAATAAAAAATATATAATTTTTTGTATATAATATTAAAAAAAAGAGAAAAAATAAGTATTAGTGATATTTCGATAATAAATAGAAAGAGAAAAAAATAAAATCATTGATAAATCGATAATAAATTGGTAATAAATAAAAAATATATAATTTTTTGTATATAATATTAAAAAAAAGAGAAAAAATAAGTATTAGTGATATTTCGATAATAAATAGAAAGAGAAAAAAATAAAATCATTGATAAATCGATAATAAATTGGTAATAAATAAAAAATATATAATTTTTTGTATATAATATTAAAAAAAAGAGAAAAAATAAGTATTAGTGATATTTCGATAATAAATAGAAAGAGAAAAAAATAAAATCATTGATAAATCGATAATAAATTGGTAATAAATAAAAAATATATAATTTTTTGTATATAATATTAAAAAAAAGAGAAAAAATAAGTATTAGTGATATTTCGATAATAAATAGAAAGAGAAAAAAATAAAATCATTGATAAATCGATAATAAATTGGTAATAAATAAAAAATATATAATTTTTTGTATATAATATTAAAAAAAAGAGAAAAAATAAGTATTAGTGATATTTCGATAATAAATAGAAAGAGAAAAAAATAAAATCATTGATAAATCGATAATAAATTGGTAATAAATAAAAAATATATAATTTTTTGTATATAATATTAAAAAAAAGAGAAAAAATAAGTATTAGTGATATTTCGATAATAAATAGAAAGAGAAAAAAATAAAATCATTGATAAATCGATAATAAATTGGTAATAAATAAAAAATATATAATTTTTTGTATATAATATTAAAAAAAAGAGAAAAAATAAGTATTAGTGATATTTCGATAATAAATAGAAAGAGAAAAAAATAAAATCATTGATAAATCGATAATAAATTGGTAATAAATAAAAAATATATAATTTTTTGTATATAATATTAAAAAAAAGAGAAAAAATAAGTATTAGTGATATTTCGATAATAAATAGAAAGAGAAAAAAATAAAATCATTGATAAATCGATAATAAATTGGTAATAAATAAAAAATATATAATTTTTTGTATATAATATTAAAAAAAAGAGAAAAAATAAGTATTAGTGATATTTCGATAATAAATAGAAAGAGAAAAAAATAAAATCATTGATAAATCGATAATAAATCAATGATAAATAAAAGAATATATATACAGGCTGACCTCTCTATAGTCACACCCTATATAGTCACATCATATAAAAACCTCTTTATAGTCACCCTCTCACACAAAACCAGCATCTATTAATGCTATGTAAAAAACCTCTCTATAATCACAGAGTTTTTATAGTCACACCCTTTGAAACCAATACTTGATAATGCTTTATAAAAATACCTCTATATAGTCACAACCTCTTTATAAGCACCTATTTATTTTTTTTACCAATGGTGTGATTATATAGAGGCCAGACTGTAATATTAAAAAAAAAAAAAAAAATAAGTATTAATAATATTTCAGTAATAAATTAAAAGAAAAAAAAATAAAATCATTAATAAATCAGTAAAAAATTAATAATAAATAAAAAGATATATATAATATTGAAAATAAAGAGCAAAAAAATAAGTATTAGTAATATTTCGATAATAAATTGAAAGAGAAAAAAATAAAATCATTAATAAATCGATAATAAATCAATAATAAATAAAAGGATATATAATATTAAAAATAAAGAGTAAAAAAATAAGTATTAATAATATTTCGATAATAAATTGAAAGAAAAAAAAATAAAATCATTAATAAATCGATAATAAATCGATAATAAATAAAAGGATATAATTTTTTGCATATAATATTAAAAAAAAGAAAGAAAAAATAAGTATTAGTAATATTTCGATAATAAATTGAAAGAGAAAAAAATAAAATCATTAATAAATCGATAATAAATCAATAATAAATAAAAGAATATATATACAGTCTGACCTCTCTATAGTCACACCCTATATAGTCACATCATATAAAAACCTCTTTATAGTCACCCTTTCACACAAAACCAGCATCTATTAATGCTATGTAAAAAACCTCTCTATAATCACAGAGTTTTTATAGTCACACCCTTTGAAACCAATACTTAATAATGCTTTATAAAAAAACCTCTATATAGTCACAACCTCTTTATAAGCACCTATTTATTTTTTTTTACCAATGGTGTGATTATATAGAGGCCAGACTGTAATATTAAAAAAAAAAAAAGAGAAAAAATAAGTATTAGTAATATTTCGATAATAAATTGAAAGAGAGAAAAATAAAATCATTAATAAATCGATAATAAATCAATAATAAATAAAAGAATATATGTACAGTCTGACCTCTCTATAGTCACACCCTCTATAGTCACATCATATAAAAACCTCTTTATAGTCACCCTTTCACACAAAACCAGCATCTATTAATGCTATGTAAAAAACCTCTCTATAATCACAGAGTTTTTATAGTCACACCCTTTGAAACCAATACTTAATAATGCTTTATAAAAAAACCTCTATAAAGTCACAACCTCTTTATAAGCACCTATTTATTTTTTTTACCAATGGTGTGATTATATAGAGGCCAGACTGTAATATTAAAAAAGAAAAAGAGAAAAAATAAGTATTAGTAATATTTCGATAATAAATTGAAAGAGAGAAAAATAAAATCATTAATAAATCGATAATAAATCAATAATAAATAAAAGAATATATGTACAGTCTGACCTCTCTATAGTCACACCCTCTATAGTCACATCATATAAAAACCTCTTTATAGTCACCCTTTCACACAAAACCAGCATCTATTAATGCTATGTAAAAAACCTCTCTATAATCACAGAGTTTTTATAGTCACACCCTTTGAAACCAATACTTAATAATGCTTTATAAAAAAACCTCTATATAGTCACAACCTCTTTATAAGCACCTATTTATTTTTTTTACCAATGGTGTGATTATATAGAGGCCAGACTGTAATATTAAAAAAAAAAAAAGAGAAAAAATAAGTATTAGTAATATTTCAGTAATAAATTAAAAGAAAAAAAATAAATATCATTAATAAATCAATAATAAATCGATAATAAATCAGTAATAAATAAAAAAATATAATTTTTTGCATATAATATTAAAAAAAAGAGAAAAAAAATAAATATTAGTAATATTTCGGTAATAAATTAAAAGAAAAAAAATAAATATTGTGACACTTTAAATTAATATTTATTAATATCTATTATTATTTAGCTATATTTATTTTTATATGTATTATTCTTAAATTTATAAATAGAGTAGATCAGTAGTACAGATTAGTAAGTGCTACATTTGAAGGATTATCATTATGAAATTACCTAGATATATACTTAGGTACGATACTTAGGGAAATACTCAGGTAAATACTTACAAAGATAAAGAAAATTGTATTATTTAGAAAGGAACTAATCTAAAGGAAGGAATGGTAAAATTATCTGTGACACAGAAAGTGTCTGAGAAGATATAAATACAGGTCCTTTTAGATTGAGTTCAAGAGACAAGTTCGAAGTTCAGAGTTCAGTTAGATAGTTTTCCTTTAGTTCATACAGTCTTCTAAATTCCTTCAGTTCTTGATCTTTTAATTTTTATTTTACTTTTATTTCTTAAATTCTTTATATTATTTATACCTGCCGCCCAAATTCGAAATCCAAATGCCGAAATCCCAAATGCCGAAATCCCAAATCCCAAATCCCAAATACTAGTAATTTGTGCATTTTGGCGTCCCAAATTCCAAATTATTTGGGATTTGGGCAACACGTATAATATTATTTATCTTTATTTATTATCTTTATATATATATTATCCCATATTATTATTTAATAAAGTTATCATTTTATTGAAACCTTTGTATATTTTACCGCTGTTTAAACCTTTTATATATACGCTTTGCACAAGTAATACAAACTAATTTGACATGTAAAAAACCTCGTCACAATAAAGAACTCACTCACCTTTATCTCTCTTACCTAACTTTGTAATTTGCTGTAGATTAATCAAGAGGATCTTCCAAAGCAGCACGATATTACTTAACTTGTAGGATAGTTTTTGTTAGGAAAGATTCTTTAACCTTCAGAATATTGTCGTAAAGGGCATGCAACAATATCAATAATAAATTAATAAAAAAAAGAATAAGTTTCGGTAACATTTCAAAAATAAATACTAACCTTCGCAGACCGCCAGGAAANTCTTTTAATTTTTATTTTACTTTTATTTCTTAAATTCTTTATATTATTTATACCTGCCGCCCAAATTCGAAATCCAAATGCCGAAATCCCAAATGCCGAAATCCCAAATCCCAAATCCCAAATTATAATTAGTATTTTTTGCCGAAATCCCAAATCCCAAATCCCAAATTATAATTAGTATTTTTTGCCGAAATCCCAAATCCCAAATCCCAAATACTAGTAATTTGTGCATTTTGGCGTCCCAAATTCCAAATTATTTGGGATTTGGGCAACACGTATAATATTATTTATCTTTATTTATTATCTTTATATATATATTATCCCATATTATTATTTAATAAAGTTATCATTTTATTGAAACCTTTGTATATTTTACCGCTGTTTAAACCTTTTATATATACGCTTTGCACAAGTAATACAAACTAATTTGACATGTAAAAAACCTCGTCACAATAAAGAACTCACTCACCTTTATCTCTCTTACCTAACTTTGTAATTTGCTGTAGATTAATCAAGAGGATCTTCCAAAGCAGCACGATATTACTTAACTTGTAGGATAGTTTTTGTTAGGAAAGATTCTTTAACCTTCAGAATATTGTCGTAAAGGGCATGCAACAATATCAATAATAAATTAATAAAAAAAAGAATAAGTTTCGGTAACATTTCAAAAATAAATACTAACCTTCGCAGACCGCCAGGAAAAATTGTAAATATTTATTATTGTTTTCGAATTATCTTTTTTATCGATATCAGACATTTTTGGTTAATGAAAGGCGTGATTCGCCAACATTTGTAATAATAATTCTTTATTATAGTTTGTAATATTAGGATTATTTTTTCTAAACAATTCTTTTGCTGCTTTAATACAACAGAGTTTTTTCTAAATTCAGAATATAATCATATAATTTAGTATATAATTGACATAATAAAAGTAATATATCAGAAAATTTTAATAGGCGTAATATTCCGTAATTATTACAAAACGTAAAATTTCCGTAATTTATACGAAGATTTTCCCGTAATATTATGTATATCTCCGAAAGATTTCGATACATAATAATTTCGCCCGTAAAATCACTAATTTCTTACGCCTTGAAAAAATTCCGCAAGATTTCGTAACTTTCTATGTATTTATTACACCTCGAAAAAATTACACCTTGAAAAATTCCGTAATTTTTTCGCAGCTTAATTTTTTTTTACGAAAATATTTTTTACTTTCAAATCTTCGTAATATAAATTTTTGCACTTTTTTATGAATATTTATAGAAATATACGCAACTAGAAATCATATATTGTAAAAAAATTTATTTTTAATTTATTGTTCTCGGAATTCTTTGAATGATAATAAATTATAGCATAAAATATTTCAGATATTTATAAATAAAATATAGGGTTTTGTTTTTTAGCGCACCTGCGAAATGTCGCATGGGTTACGCCACTGAATTTAATTGGTCAAAATTTGGGTCACTGATTTGAGATTTCGTAACTTAAATTAAATTATTTTTCCATCCAATATAGTTGTTTATATAAGTTGTTTATGTCGCGAGTTATAATTTACTTTTAAAAATAATAAATATTTGTTTTTTTTATTTTCTTTACAATGAATGATCTTTCTTTATCTAAACAAAGTCCTTTACCTTTAAATAATATGAATGAAATTAATATAATAAAACTATTTTTATATGAAGGAAAAATATTTAATATCTGGCAACAAACTTTTGAAATAATAGAAGGATGGACAAAACAACAAGAATTTAAAATTAAATATAGCCGTGTTGAAAAAAATCCTGATGGAATCTTTCGCAAACGCACTATACAATGTGAACATCAGGGTAAATATGTATCAAAATCTAATAATAAACAAACAACAACGAAACGTATAGGTTGTTTGTGGCACGTTAATCTTTCAGAACCTCAATCTGAAAATCTACTTAAACATATTTATATAACAATATTTCATAATATCTATTCACATGCTCTTAATCCTAATGTTATTCAATTTGGCAGTAACAAAAATTTGTCGTCTGAAATTTTAAAGGAAATTGAATTTCTTACTATTCAATGTAAATTGGGAACAACTTTTCAAAGGCAATATCTAGAAGCTAGATTTCCGGGACAAATAATTTATAATGAAGATCTATATTATGCAATTCAATCTTTTCGACTACAAAATAAAAATAATAGTAACGATACTGCAAAATTATATACAAAGTTACTCGAAAATTTACAAAATAATTCAATATGGAAAGTAGCTATTAAATTTGATGATAATAATACTCTTACACATATGACACCTTCTCAATTAGAACTTTGGTATCAATTCTCAGATATTGTAGTGCAAGATGTAACTTGTAAAACCAATAGATATGATATGGCTTTAAGTTTATTTGTCATTCTTGATGAAAATCGGAATATAAGACTGGTTACGTAAACATTATTAATTGACGAAACTAAAGAATCACACGAATGGATGTTCAATCAAATTAATTTAGCAACAGATAATTTACACCCGCGTGTAATCATGACAGATGTAGATCCAGCAGTACATGCTACAATTAGATCAACCTTTCTTACAACTTATCCAATGCATTGTACTTTTCATATCGGTCAAAATTTAATAAAAAAACTTTAAAAATTACTTGGAAAAAAATTTCATGAATTTTCGTTACAATTTCATAAAACACATAATACATTGTACAAGCCTTTTTTCGAATCAAATTGGAAAACTTTAATAAATCAATATCCCGAAGCACAAAATTATTTAAATAATGTTTTATATAATACAAAGGAAGCATGAGCTCATCCTTGGACATGTCGACAATTTACAGCAGGACTTCATGCATCTTCACCTGTTGAAAGTATTAATGCTTAGATTAAAAGTTACATTTTCAATTCAAATATTTCATTGTGTGAACTCAGTGATATATTATATAAAAGACAATTATCTGAAGATAAAAATTATCAACTTATATTATGGAAAGCTGCAATTCCTTGTGTATCTACTCAAATTACAGTTCCAGCATTTATGTTTTTAACTATTAATAAAAAACTTGAGGAATATTTGCCTTTCGCTATATTGGAACTTTAAAGAAATGAAATTCGCCAGTGTATTTTTTATGATGCCGTACAAATAAATCAAAAAGAAATTTATGAATTTAATGAGGTATATATTATTACACATTATTGTATTTTTAATTTTATAATCAGATGGATAATCTAATTTATCATTATGAATTATTGAATTTTTATTTTTATAATCGAACGCAAAATCTTATTATGGTTACAGAATAATTTTTCCGATCAACATTTAGAAGATATACCAGATGCACGTCAAACTACTGCATCTTGTATGATTTCCGATGTTAACAAAAAACAAATTATATTTATGTGGGCTATAACTGTTGAAAACAATCTTATTGAGAAACATTTTATTATTTTATTATCTAATGGATCATATCATTGTTCTTGTTTATTATTAATTAACCGTGGATTTGTATATAGACAT
This sequence comes from Diversispora epigaea, assembly GCA_003547095.1. Lineage (NCBI taxonomy): Eukaryota > Fungi > Glomeromycota > Glomeromycetes > Diversisporales > Diversisporaceae > Diversispora > Diversispora epigaea. Next base: position 156,245 of record PQFF01000329.1, on the reverse strand, counting down.
TATTTTCAAATTATACTTCGTAGTTCCACAGCCAAATTTCATTTAAGACTTATTCCTTCACGTTGGTATTATAAGGGTAAAGATCCTAGTAAAGAACTATTTCTAGTAGCTACCAAATTTGAAAATGAAATTACATCAATTATTCCTGAATCAAATATTCCATTTTTGACTGCAGTTAATGTAGATCCTTTATATATTTGTGTTTTAAATTGCAAATTTAATCTATCATTCAATTTGTTATCATTTACTTTGAAGGCCATATTTGGTGCTAAAATATTTGTAGGATATTATGTACTTTCTCAAGAAATAAAACCATTTTCTGATAAATCAGAACTTGAAGCATTGATATAATTTATTTTTTTTGCAGTTTAAAATTCTATTTAATTAAATGTTCTTTTCCTTAAAGATGATTATAAAATAATATATTTATATTTTTTGTTATAGTTTAATATTAAAAAAATAATAAAAAAATAATTATCTTATTTTCTGGAGTATATTCACGCTTATGTAAATAGTTGTTATCTATATTCTTTAAATATCTCATCATATAATTGAATCTTGTTTGAAAACTGACTGCATAACTATAGTAATATATCCTTTTTACAATAACAAAATATGTTAATTTTTTTATCACACAACATATTTAAATAATTAAATACTTTATATTATCAGAACTGTATACTTAACTATAATTATCATTTTTTGATTTTCTACTAATATAACATTTTTTTAAAACTTGGTGATTAATTTAGATTTTTTTTTTAAAAAAAATATTTTATTTAGTAAATAGCTAAGTAAAAATCACCAGAGTCACAGCTTATACACATTTGACTGCAACAAAAAGTGTTGGTAGTTATTAATGTAAAATAATTTTAGTAAAACTATTTGTTGTAAACAAAACTACTGGTCGCAGATAATAGTTAAATTTAAACTGCAGTCAAGATTTAGAGCAATTTATAAATAAGTCACATTAGAGTTTGCTTAGCTATTATAATAAAATTTTTAAAAAGTTATTTATTTTTAAAAATTTATTTATAAAAATTATATTTTTCCTTTCTTATTTTCTAATTTAGTATTATTTGATCTATTTATAGATTGCTCAAGATTCTTCACAGTTCTATCCAAAGAAACAATATCCTTGAATTTGTTTACTATAATAAATAGAAATAAACCTGTAATATATATTAACCAGTTTTATCGTAATTTTAGGTATTTGTTTACAGCTAAATATCACTATAAGACTGCAAACATATCATTTGTGTTTTCCATTATTGCAGTACAAGTTGAGATCTAGAAAATTATTATCTAATACAACTTGATTACATATATTATAGTTTAATTAATTTTTTATTGATTAAATTTTGACGTAATTTCTAATTGACTAACACAATTTTAATTACGTAATAAAGATTGATTAGATTAAATTATTAATTTGTGATCTGTATGCAGATTAGTAAAATTAACTTGCATATTTGATATTTATTTTTCATTCTAAAGTTAATTTTATATTTTATATTTGTAACAAAAAATATTTTCTCACAAATTTATTAATAAAAATCTGTATTTTTTATTTTATTATTTTATTTATATTATTTAATTAATAAAAATAAAACTTTTTTTTATGATAATATCAGATTCCTAATTTATTTTTAATAGAATAATTATAATTATTACAAACACTTTTATTTTTTTATGTATTATTATTTTCTAAAACTTTAGTTACTATTTGTTCTATACATGTTTTCAAAATTGATTTTGGATTTTGAGATATTTCGTCTTTTTGTAATTTATACAGAATTATTTTATATATGGAAATAAAAAAAATACCTAATTATATGTATTTTTAATCAAGAAATTTATTTGGATAGTTAAAAAATTTCGGGTTTTAAATAAAATAATTTCATTTTCTATGAAAAACTATTTTAACTTTTTTCCTCAAAATTGTAATTTCGGGACCCCAAAATAATTTAGCATACAAGTATAACTTGTTTACGATGCACCTGTATTATTTTACTTATTTAATTTTAAATAATGCCAACTTTTAGAACCTTCTTATTGTCAATTTCTTTCTTTTGTATACATTTTACTAACTCTTTATACATACATCAGGAAATTTTTATATCGGAGGTTATTGTAATAATTTTGTTTTCAAAGGTTATTGAAGGTTATCAGATCAATAATCTTCGTAAATATTACGTTTATTATGATAAAATAAAGGTTATTATAGATTATTAATATCAATAACCTTTGGAATATTACGTTTTATTAATAAAAATGAAGGTTTTCAGTACCAATAACCTTCATAAATATTATGTTTATATTGGAGGTATTTGAAGATTATCAGAGTAAAATACTTCGAAGACTTACATTTAAAAAAATTTACTGATGTATTATTTGCAATATAGCAATTACTTTTGTTAATATTTCTTGTTAAAAAGAATTATTTTAATAATGTTTTTACATGTATAGATATTTTTTTTTCAACTCTTTTTTTTCAAATTTTTGATTTTATTTTAAAACTCAACTTGATTGTAAAGAAAATTCCTTACAATTACTGAATATAATTATAAAATCTGAATTTTGACCTTTTTGATTGGTTATATCAATTAAAATATTATAACTTATATAGAAACCATTGTAAATATTATTCAAAAGTTTCATATTTGCAAATGTAAATAAAACTTTTATTACCATTATTTGATTGTACACAGATATACCTGCTACCCAAATTCAAAATTTAAATGTCAAAATCTCAAATATATAAATTCTAAATTCCAAATTCCAAATTCCAAATTATAATTAATATCTTTTGCTGAAATTTCAAATCCCAAATACTAATAATTTATATATTTTGGCATCCTAAATCTCAAATGATTTGGGATTTGGACAATACGTATATACACAGATATTATTTTTTTTTAATTCTATTTCTAACTTTTTAACCAGTTTAACTTTATTTTTCTTTTTATTAATTTTAATATTTTTAAATTGTAATTGCTTTATTAATTTTTCTTTAACAAATGATTTACTCAAATATTTATATTATATATGTCGTCAAAACTAATTTGACCTTGATTCAACTTTTAAAATTTCAATTTTTAATTGCGTCTGACTCAACTAATTGCGTCAATTACTAGTAAAAATTAAAATTTGCTTTGACTCAACTCCAATTTTTCTCAATTTTAATTGCGTCTGATTCAATTCAATAGTTTTGATGATATGTATAATCTATATTATTAAAAATAAATTATTATTATATTATATTTTATTGAAGATAAAATATATATATATAATTAAAATTATACTTACAAGTTGAATTTGGTATTGATATTTCTTATGATATAAATAGTATAGTATAATTTGATACAAGTAATTTCAGTATTTCAATCTCATGATTTTATAATTTTTTTATTTGTACTAAAGTAAATATAACTTAATCTTCAATATTTGAAATTACCTATTGTTGGTTTATTTATATCTTCAAAGAAAAATAAAGAATAATAACTAAAGTAAGGAAAAATTAAGTATCTTTTGTTTTAATAGATCTAGTTTAGATTTGGTATTTCTTATTTTTTATATAAGATACAGAATTATTTAATTTTTGAAAATAAAATCATGTGTCATTCTGATCAATAGTTAGAAACTTACAGATTACTTTTGCCAAGAAAATTATTAATCAGATAATACCTATTATATTATACAAAAAAAATAACATATAATATATTATATATTCCTCTAACCAAAAATTTTTATTAATATATTGTGTATACAGACAAGTTTAATAAATATACGATAAAAATATAGATAAAATATAGATAAAATATAGGATATTTGATCTTTTAAAGATACCTTTTTGAAGTATTATTGGTCAAAAATTTATAAAACCTACACCTATTAGGTACCAGATAAGTGTAGTATCTGTGCCTAATATCGTACACATATTGGATACCCGATAGGTGTGAGAAAACATTTTTCACATTTATCGTTCTATAAGAAGTCGTATACTTAAAATATACTTAAATTTTTTTAAAATATACTTAAAAATTTTTAAAATATACTTAAAATATACTTAAAAT
>PQFF01000329.1:138957-151874 GCA_003547095.1 Diversispora epigaea | reverse complement strand
CTTAAAATATACTTAAAATTTTTTAAAATATACTTGAAATATACTTAAAATTTTTTAAAATATACTTAAAATTTCTTAAAATATACTTAAAATATACTTAAAACAGGTAATAATAAGTATATTTTAAGTACGTATAAGTATATTTTAAGTATATTTTAAATATATTAAAAATTATGTCACCCAAATTAAATATATTTTTAAGTATATTTTAAGTATATTTTATACGTATAATTTAAGTATATTTTTTAAGCATATTTTAAGTATATTTTAAGTATATTTTAATATATATGTTGAAATACTTAAAATATACTTAAAATATATTTAAAATATGTTTAAAAAATATACTTAAAAATATACGTAAAAAATATACTTAAAATATACTTAAAATATACTTAAAATATACTTAAAATATACTTAAAATATACTTAAAATATACTTATAATATGCTTAAAAAATATACTTAAATTATACGTATGAAATATACTTAAAATATACTTAAAATATACTTATAATATGCTTAAAAAATATACTTAAATTATACGTATGAAATATACTTAAAATATACTTAAAATATACTTATAATATGCTTAAAAAATATACTTAAATTATACGTATGAAATATACTTAAAATATACTTAAAATATACTTATAATATGCTTAAAAAATATACTTAAATTATACGTATGAAATATACTTAAAATATACTTAAAATATACTTATAATATGCTTAAAAAATATACTTAAATTATACGTATGAAATATACTTAAAATATACTTAAAATATACTTATAATATGCTTAAAAAATATACTTAAATTATACGTATGAAATATACTTAAAATATACTTAAAATATACTTATAATATGCTTAAAAAATATACTTAAATTATACGTATGAAATATACTTAAAATATACTTAAAATATACTTATAATATGCTTAAAAAATATACTTAAATTATACGTATGAAATATACTTAAAATATACTTAAAATATACTTATAATATGCTTAAAAAATATACTTAAATTATACGTATGAAATATACTTAAAATATACTTAAAATATACTTATAATATGCTTAAAAAATATACTTAAATTATACGTATGAAATATACTTAAAATATACTTAAAATATACTTATAATATGCTTAAAAAATATACTTAAATTATACGTATGAAATATACTTAAAATATACTTAAAATATACTTATAATATGCTTAAAAAATATACTTAAATTATACGTATGAAATATACTTAAAATATACTTAAAATATACTTATAATATGCTTAAAAAATATACTTAAATTATACGTATGAAATATACTTAAAATATACTTAAAATATACTTATAATATGCTTAAAAAATATACTTAAATTATACGTATGAAATATACTTAAAATATACTTAAAATATACTTATAATATGCTTAAAAAATATACTTAAATTATACGTATGAAATATACTTAAAATATACTTAAAATATACTTATAATATGCTTAAAAAATATACTTAAATTATACGTATGAAATATACTTAAAATATACTTAAAATATACTTATAATATGCTTAAAAAATATACTTAAATTATACGTATGAAATATACTTAAAATATACTTAAAATATACTTATAATATGCTTAAAAAATATACTTAAATTATACGTATGAAATATACTTAAAATATACTTAAAATATACTTATAATATGCTTAAAAAATATACTTAAATTATACGTATGAAATATACTTAAAATATACTTAAAATATACTTACACATACTTAAAATATACTTATCATTACCTGTGTTAAGTCTATTTTAAGTATACTTTAAGTATATTTTGAGAAATTTTAAATATATTTTAAAAAATTTTAAGTATATTTTAAAAAATTTTAAGTATATTTTAAGTATATTTTAAGTATATTTTAAAAATTTTTAAGTATATTTTAAAAAAATTTAAGTATATTTTAAGTAATACATCTGGAATTATATAGAGACGTTCTAGGACGCTATATATACGAAACATCCGAAGAACGCACTAGAACGGTGCGTTCTAGTACGCTATATATACGAAATGTTCGAAGAACGCACTAGAACGGTACGTTCTAGTACGTTATATATACGAAACGTTCGGAGAACGCACTAGAACGGTGTGTTCTAGTACGCTATATATACGAAGCGTTCGGAGAACGCACTAAAACAGCATATTTGATATGTTATATGAACGTAGGTGGTGTTCGTAGGACGCTATAGATCGGTGTATTTTGGACGTATTAGAACGTTTATATTTAATTCCTGATGTACGACTTCTTATAGGGTCGGGTATCTAATATATGTAAAAAAACATTTTTTACACCTATCGGGTACCCGATATGTGTACAATATTAGGCACGGATACTACACCTATCTGGTACCCAATAGTAAAAGTAGTATCCGTAATTATGAATTAAGAGTTATAATATTACTGTCTGTATCGTAATTATTAAGGATTTCAATGAAAAAAAATCTGTAATTCCATAATTCGTAATTATCCATAAGTCCGTAATTGTTCCGTAAGTTCGTAATTATTCCGTAAGTAAAAATGATACTCATAATTATTTAATTTTAAAATTTTATTATTAAATTTTTAAACATTTAAGTTTAAATATCTATAGTTATTTTAATTTTAATGTACAGAATTTAAAATTTCTACATAAAATGCAAATTATTTTTAACTTTAAGTTTAATTATTAATATTTTTAATATTTAATTATTAAAATTAAAAGTTTTATATGTAAAAACTATTAGTAATTATTTTTAAAATTAATTTTTAATTAATAAACTTTATTTTAAAATATTTCGGTCAAAAATTATTCGATTTGAATGAAAAAAGTATCATTTTGAAGCCAGAAATATGGAGATTCCAAATATATACTTTATTGTTATACAAAAGTCTGTAATTAGTTACAGAATTATGGATTTGTATCGTAATTCATTTAAAAAATCTGTAATATTAAGGACTTGTAAAAATAATTAAGGACACCAGCTTTACCCAATAAGTGTAGATTTTATAAATTTTCGACCAGTGTATATATAAAGAAAAATAAAAATTTATTTATTTATAGAATGTGATATTACTGTGAAACTTTGGATAAAAATATCTGTCGTAATTATACGTGTTACCCAAATCCCAAATAATTTAGGATTTGGGACGTCAAAATTATACTTGCACACTAAATTATTTTGGGACCCCGAAATTGCAATTTTGGGGAAAAAAGTCAAAATAGTTTTTCATAGAAGACGAAATTATTTTACTTAAAACCTGAAATTTTTTGACCACTCAGATTTATTCTTTGATTAAGATACATATAACTGGGTATTTTTTTTATTTCCATATATAGAATGGATTTTATATAAATTTCAAAAAGTCAAAATACCTCAAAAATCCAAAATTAATTTTAGGAACATGTATAGCCAAAATGCACAAATTACTAATATTTGAGATTTGGGATTTTGGTAAAAGATATTAATTATAATTTGGAATTTGGAATTTGAGATTTCAGCATTTGGGATTTTGGCATTTGGATTTTGAATTTAGGCGGCAAATATAGTCATAATTATTTGCAAGAGTTACAATCAGTTATAATTAATTATGCTGTTATATAGTAAAACTATACTTGCACGCAAAATTATTTTGGGGCCCCGAAATTACAATTTTGGGGAAAAAAGTCGAAATAGTTTTTCATAGAAGACGAAATTATTTTACTTAAAACCCAAAATTTTTTGACCACCCAGATTTATTCTTTGATTGAAAATACACATAACTGGATACTTTTTTTACTTCCATATATAGAATAGATTCTGCATAAATCTCAAAAAGTCGAAATACCTCAAAAATCCAAAATCAATTTTGGGAACATGTATAAGTAAAACACTACGATAACTTCCAACTTCACTCAAATTCTATAATATTAATACTTAGCATAAATATCCTATTAATATTAGATTCTTATATGTATATCAATTTATAAATAGTTTAATCACATGACCTTGTGGCGCAGTAAAGTTACACGATAACAATAATGGTTATACAAAGGCTCAGTAATAGTAACACAGTGATACAGTAAAAGTAGTAGATCATATTACTAAAATNGAAAACCTTCATTTTTATTAATAAAACGTAATACTCCGGAGGTTATTGATATCGATAACCTTCAATGACCTTCACTTTATCATAATAAACGTAATATTTGCGAAGGTTATTGGTCCGATAACCTTCAATAACCTTTGAAAACGAAATTATTACAATAACCTCCAACATAAAAAATTTCCTGATGTAGTTTTCCATAGAAGACGAAATTATTTTACTTAAAACCCAAAATTTTTTGACCACCCAGATTTATTCTTTGATTGAAAATACACATAACTGGATACTTTTTTTACTTCCATATATAGAATAGATTCTGCATAAATCTCAAAAAGTCGAAATACCTCAAAAATCCAAAATCAATTTTGGGAACATGTATAAGTAAAACACTACGATAACTTCCAACTTCACTCAAATTCTATAATATTAATACTTAGCATAAATATCCTATTAATATTAGATTCTTATATGTATATCAATTTATAAATAGTTTAATCACATGACCTTGTGGCGCAGTAAAGTTACACGATAACAATAATGGTTATACAAAGGCTCAGTAATAGTAACACAGTGATACAGTAAAAGTAGTAGATCATATTACTAAAATAAGAAGTAAGGGATAGTACAGTACAATCTCAATAGTTATACTCTAAAGACAGATTCTAAGAAGAATTTTTCATAGATTGAAGACTTTTAGATTTTAGATTTTAGATTTTAATTTCCCCATCAGGAATTAAATATAAACGTTCTAGTGCGTCCAAAATACACTGATCTATAGCGTCCTACAAACACCACCTACGTTCATATAGCGTATTAAATATGCCGTTCTAGTGCGTTCTCCGAACGCTTCATATATATAGCGTACTAGAACGCACCGTTCTAGTGCGTTCTCTGAACGTTTCGTATATATAGCGTACTAGAACATACTGTTCTAGTGCGTTCTCCGAACGTTTCGTATATATAGCGTACTAGAACGCACCGTTTTAGTGCGTTTTCCGGACGTTTCGTATATATAGTGTCCTAGAATGCCTCTATATAATTCCGGATGCCTCTTAATTTATAAAAAAAATAGAAATATCTAATTCTTGAGAGAGAAACTCTATAGGGAAAGGAGAAATCTTTCACTTCTATAACAGAAAGTGTTATATCTTAAAGAGAGAAACTCTAAGGAGAGAGAAGTAAACCTATTTTATTAAACGGAATGCTTTAATTTTTAATTTTATTTTTAACCCTAAATTCTTAAATGATGATAGAATAATTATTGAGAAATATAGAAAATTATTTCGATTCTGTATTTAATTATTAATAAACTGACATATAATTAATAAAGAAATATTAAATATTATAAGATTAAATACTTGATTGTATAATTGTATAATGTTAATGTTCTTGAGTTAATAAAATTAAATATAAACTTGCCTGAAAGAATATATTATCTTTGAGTGTTTAAATAAACACATATTGTCTTTGAGTGTTTGAGTAAATGCATATTGTCTTTGAGCGTTTGAATAAACGTATATTGTCTTTGAGCATTTGAATAAACGCTGTTAGCTTATTTATACCTTCAAAGAAAAATAGTGAACGACAACTAAAGCAGGGAAAAACTATATATAAAAGATCACACAGCAGTTATATGTAATATGCTATAGTTGGAGAGTTTGTAAATAAATACAACTATGAAGGATTTAAATATGCAGTTTTATTCGAAAGAGACAAGGGTGAGGTTTTAAAGGGGTTATAGAGAACAAATCTCTATCGTCACAAAGACAATTTTTATAAAGAAACCAATTCTTTAACTAAAGGTTTTCAACAAATGAAAAGAGTTATTATTCACCAAGAATAATAATATCAAAGTACATAAATTATAATATTCAATGTCACCAAGACTTTATTATCAATTTATTACTTATTGCGAGTTAAATACTGTTTATTAATTGTATTAATTGCATAAAACTTTGTATCGAACTTGTATTTAACTGAAGACTGAAGTTGAGGGAAAACTCAGCCTTTATATACATTATTAATTTAACTGTAAAGTTAACTTGTAATCTGACTAGTAATTATGCTAGTACCTTGACTGATATCTTGACTGATACCGTCTCTAGTACTTTAACTGGTACTTTAACTAAAGTATTAACTTGTGTTATAACTAATACTCTAATTTGTGCTACAGATTTACAAGAATTTAATAATATACTTATTTAAGAAATAAAAGTTAATTTGTATTACATATTGAGAAATTGATCTACTGTAATACTATATAATATAATAAATAATAAATAATAGTAAGTAAATAATAGAAATAGATAAATAATAATAATAAAATATTAATAAAATATAAATAAGAAAATGATAAAAATAAGTCAACAACGCATATTGTCTTTAAGTGTTTGAGTAAACACATATCGTCTTTGAGCATTTGAGTAAACGCATATTTGTTTTTAAGAGAGAATACTTTTTGCATTTGAGTTAATACGTAGATATTATATTTGAATGCATAGATAGCTATACCTAAAGCTAGTATCCTTAATTATTTTTACAAGTCCTTAATATTACAGATTTTTTAAATGAATTACGATACAAATCCGTAATTCTGTAACTAATTACAGACTTTTGTGTAATAATAAAGTATATATTTGGAATCTCCATATTTCTGACTTCAAAATAATACTTTTTTCATTCAAATCAAATAATTTTTAACTGAAATATTTTAAAATAAAGTTTACTAATTAAAAATTAATTTTAAAAATAATTACTAATAGTTTTTATATATAAAACTTTTAATTTTAATAATTAAATATTAAAAGTATTAATAATTAAACTTAAAGTTAAAAATAATTTGTATTTTATGTAGAAATTTCAAATTCTGTACATTAAAATTAAAATAACTATAGATATTTAAACTTAAATGTTTAAAAATTTAATAATAAAATTTTAAAATTAAATAATTATAAGTATTATTTTTACTTACGGAATAATTACAGACTTACGGAACAATTACGGACTTATGGATAATTACGAATTACGGAATTATGGATTTTTTTTCATTGCATATCGGCTGATTATAAAAATTGACTGATTTTCTGTTACACAAAAATTTTTTTATATTTACCTCTTAATAAAGTTAATAAAACTTATTGATAACAGATTTTGACTATTAAGTAAAGTTGTTCTTTTGGAGTAAAGTAAATAAAATAAAAGAAAAAATAAGATAAAATAACATTATTAAACCTTTTAAGAAAGAAATAAAACAAATTTCCGCAAGGTAAGGGGTTGGGTTGATGGATTAGGGTTGGGTTTAATGGGTTGACAAGTACTTATTAACAGGTTTACTTATATTTAAACTTTTATTTACTTAATAAAATATTTTTAAAAATTACAAATATATGTAAAATTTTGTGCCGAATATTTTTATTTAGGAGTTGAGAAATAGTTTCCTTAATAAAATATTGAGATTTTTTTGATTTTTAAATTTCTTCGAAAAATAAATAAAATTATAATTGGCTAAGAGGATATCACCTGATTTAAAATTTTAAGACTTTCGCAATCAGCCCATATGGAAATCCTTAATAATTACTATACAGGCAGTAATATCATAACTCTTAATTCATAATTATGGATACCACCTTTAGCTATACCTCCATCAGTAAATTTTTTTAAACGTAAGCCTTCGAAGTCCTTCACTCCGATAACCTTCGAATACTTCCAACATAAACGTAATATTTACGAAGGTTATTGGTACCGAAAACCTTCATTTTTATTAATAAAACGTAATACTCCGGAGGTTATTGATATCGATAACCTTCAATGACCTTCACTTTATCATAATAAACGTAATATTTGCGAAGGTTATTGGTCCGATAACCTTCAATAACCTTTGAAAACGAAATTATTACAATAACCTCCAACATAAAAAATTTCCTGATGTCTTGTTAAATATAACAATGTTAAAGAGCGTTATCGCAATAAAAAGACTAATTATGTCTATACATGTTCCCAAAATTGATTTTGGATTTTTGAGGTATTTCGACTTTTTGAGATTTATGCAGAATTTATTCTATATATGGAAATAAAAAAAGTATCCAGTTATGTGTATCTTCAATCAAAGAATAAATCTGGGTGGTCAAAAAATTTCGGGTTTTAAGTAAAATAATTTCGTCTTCTATGAAAAACTATTTCGACTTTTTTCCCCAAAATACCAATTTCGGGGCCCCAAAATAATTTTGCGTGCAAGTATAATTATGTCTATAAACTAACTGGTGCCTTCTATAAGCAAAATAGAAACCAAACTGTCATGTGTCTTTGGACATAACATGTTAAACTCTTGCAAGAACTGTAAAATATATCTCGCCGATCGTGATAAGACCGTAGCAATTAGCTAGGTAACAACGCTATAAGAAAAAATAAATTGCGCCATATATTACAATTAATTACGATATTACAATAAGTATTACTAATTTTGTGTAGTATTTTTTGATGGACATGTATTGACTTGTTCTAGAGTTTGTATCAGTAAGCTTTAGTTTATAATTATAATATTTCTAAGAGTTAAAAGTAAATGAATAAGAGATTTTATACGCCATGAAGTATTTTTTATAAAAGATATTTCTACTTTATATATGTCGTCAAAACTATTGAATTGAATTAGACACAATTAAAATCATAAAAAATTAAAGTTGAATCAAGGTAAATTTTGATTTTTATTAATGATTGATGTAATTAGTTGAGTCAAACATAATTAAAAATTGAAATTTTAAGAGTTGAGTCAAGGCCAAATTAGTTTTGACAACATGTATATTCTATTTGATCTAAATAGAAATATTTCGATATCTCACTTATATCTTTTCCTAATATATTTAAATACAAGTTCTTACTAATTATTTAAATTCCAACAATATTAAATTAATTATTCGTTAATTTATATGTAATACTTATAAAACTTATACTATTTAAAATTTCTTTCTATAATTTTATTAAATTATTTTTTTTTTGATTTAATATAAAGAATCTGTGATAATTCAACATAAATAAATTTAAAAATTTTACCTTCATATTTTGTCATAACTATACTTGTATGCAAAATTATTTTGAGGCCCTAAAATTGCAATTTTGAAAAAAAAGTCAAAATAGTTTTTATAAAAAACAAAATTATTTTACTTAAAACCTAAAAATTTTTATCACCCAGATAAATTTTTTGATTAAAGATACATATAATTAAGTACTTTTTTTACTTCTATATATAGAATAAATTCTGCATAAATTTTAAAAAGACGAAATATCTTAAAAATTCAAAATTAATTTTAAGAATATATATAGTTATAACTATACTTGTACGCAAAATTATTTTGGGGTTCCGAAATTACAATTTGAGGAAAAAAGTCGAAATACATCAGTAAATTTTTTTAAACGTAAGCCTTCGAAGTTTTTCACTCTGTTAACCTTTGAATACCTCCAACATAAACATAATATTTACGAAGGTTATTGGTACCGAAAACTTTCATTTTTATTAATAAAACGTAATACTCCGGAGGTTATTGATATTGATAACCTTCAATAACCTTCACTTTATTATAATAAATGTAATATTTGCGAAGGTTATTGGTCCGATAACCTTCAATAACCTTTGAAAACGAAATTATTACAATAACCTCCAACATAAAAAATTTCCTGATGTAGTTTTCCATAGAAGACGAAATTATTTTACTTAAAACCCAAAATTTTTTGACTACCCAGATAAATTTTTGATTAAAAATACATATAACTGGGTATTTTTTTTACTTCTATATATAGAATAAATTTTACATAAATCTGGAACATGTATAGTTATAACTATAACATCTGATTTTTTTCCTATTAAAATCTTATATATAAATTTTTTTTATTTGATTCAAAACTTTTGCAAACCTTACTTATCATACTTTGTCATTCTGCAGTACTTAGAAAAATACTATCATTTGGAAGATTTTTTAAATTAGTTTGAAATAAAGGTATAATAATATCTGTGTTATAAGTTCTTTTATTTTGAGTATCTAATTGTGAATGCTAAATTATTCTATATTTCTTTTTTATAAAGATAAAAATAAAATTTACTATAAATTAGTATTGCTTTATAACAAATATTTGGATATTCATATTTCACGAAATACAACTACATATAAAATGTATAATATATAATTTATCTATTTTATTAATTTTGATCTTTTCTCTTTTTACAAAATCCTGAGTAATTTATGGATAGGTCAAATAATACTAAATTAGAAAATAAGAAAGGAAAAATATAATTTTTGTAAGTAAATTTTTAAATTTTAATTAAAAATAAATAACTTTTTAAAAATTTTACTACATCTGGAAATTTTTTATATCGGAGGTTATTGTAATAATTTCATTTTCAAAGGTTATTGAAGGTTATCGGACCAATAACCTTCGCAAATATTACGTTTATTATGATAAAATGAAGGTTATTGAAGGTTATCAATATCAATAACCTTTAGAGTATTACATTTTATTAATAAAAATGAAGGTTTTCAGTACTGTAAATATTACGTTTATGTTGGAGGTATTCGAAGGTTATTGGAGTGAAAAATTTCAAAGGCTTACGTTTAAAAAAATTTACTGATGTATGATAGTTAAGCAAACTCTAATGTGATCTATTTATAAATTGCTCTGGGTTTTCTTTCTACTCTTTATTATATACAATATTTTTAAGTGTATTCAGAATATTAATTTTATTGAAATTATTCAAAAATTCAACATAATAAAGGTAGGAAGGATACATTTTATACTTTCACGTAATTCTAAAAAAAACCTGTATTTGTTTTTGTCCCAGATTTTTTACTAATGCAGAATTATTGATAATAATCATATTTATTTTAGAATTATACAAAGTAAGTTTAGAATAATCAATAAAATTTAAATTTGTTTTAAAAATATTATAGAGAAATATATTAGTATTAATTATTGATATTCCAAGTTTCAATTATAATACTTTTAAATTTTTTCAATTTCTTCTTTCAAATAGTTAGAAATAGCTTTTTGTTCTATATTTAATCTTTTTACTATATTTAATCCTATAATATTTTTATATATAACTTCTATCTATAATAAATGAAAAAAGTAAATATATGATCACAATTATTTTAAAATATGTTATAAAGTAAATAACTTATATTTATTTGCATATATATAATTAAATACTATTTATTAATTTAATTAAAAAGTATTTTGTATATTATATACAATTTAGGGTATAACAGAAATTTTTGATATTATAATAAAAAAAATCTTAATCACATTATTTTTCCAAGTTGGCGTTCTTAACTTTTAGCAATAATATGCAAAATAGACTTGATAATATTTGCTGTAAAATTATCACTATATATAGTTATTTTGTAACTATAAAGTAAGTATATAATTTATAAACTTGTGTTAATACTTTTAAGACTTTTATTTTTTACTTAAAATTAGTTATTTTTTCTAATAAAGAATTTACTATACATTTTGCAAAATCTTTAATATTATTTAATGACAATATAATTGTTCTTTTTCTTGTTAAATAAATAATTGTAGCAAAACATATAGTTTTAAGAAATTTTTCTAAAAAAAGTGTTTCAATTTTTGAAATTAAAATAGTTATATTAAAAATAAAAAATATTAGTTTTGTTGTGTAATAAAAATAAAGTTGTAATTAAAACTTTCATCAGTACTACTATACTCTCTTTTTAACCACGTTTCATTATTTCTTTTTTTTAATATTTCAACTTATGGATTAAAAAAGAAATCAGTATATATATATATATATGTATTATAATTAGTTACATTAGGAAATTATTTTATTCATAATATTCATATAAACCCATGTAAACTGCATGTAAATCACATATAATATATTACACGCAATATATATACATGTATCTATATGTGATTTATATGTAGTTTATATGTGGTTTACATCACCCTGCATGTAAACTACATATAATATGTATATATATTGCGTGTAATATATTATATATGGTTTACATACAGTTTACATGTGGTTTACATTATACATGTCGTCAAAACTAATTTAGTTTTGATTTAACTTTTAAAATTTCAATTTTTAATTGTATCAGTTACTAGTAAAAATCAAAATTTGCCTTGACTCAATTTTAATTTTTCTCAATTTTAATTGTATCTGACTCAATTCAATAGTTTTAACAACATGTATAGTTTACATGAATACTATGAATAAAATATTTTCCTGATATACTTGAATTTGGAATAAAGAAATTTACTATACTTTTTTTTTTATTATTTTTGTTATTTTCTTTTTATAGTATACTAAAGAATAAATTAGAAAAAAAAATAACGTATACATAAAAACAAAGAATATATATATATTTCGAGTTGATTATTCAAATTAGATTATTAATATCTCTATTTGTAAAAAGTATAACATATTAGATTTAATTTTATTTTAATAAAGATATCAAGTTATACAAGTTATTATAACTATTTATCAATAAAATTTATAAACCAGTTTTGATACTTATATTTGAGAATAAATCATATGTTTGAAGATTTATATTCATGTGTAAAGCTCCTCATGAATCGAGCCGAGCCGAGCCTCATAAAGCTCGAGCCAAGCCAAGCCCAAAAGTTTAGGCTTGGCTCGAGCCTAAATTTATAAGTTAGGCTTGAGCCGAGCCGAGCCTATATAAGTAAGGCTTGGCTTGGCTCACAGGCTCGCGAGCCTCATAGCAGGCTCACGAGCCTCATAATAGGCTCGCGAGCCTCATAGTAGGCTCGCGAGCCTCATAG
>PQFF01000329.1:91464-127639 GCA_003547095.1 Diversispora epigaea | reverse complement strand
TTTTTTTTTTTTTTTGATTTTATAGGACTGGGCATTAGGAATTATATACTTGAAAATTGCTTATCGGGTTATCTTTATGTTGCCTGAGAATACTTATAGCCGAGCTTTTCTTGAAGTATGTTTATTCTTTACTTTTTTATTTTATTTGTTAATTCTAATTTAACAATTTACTTTTAAACCTAATTCTCTCTAGATCACGGGCCGGGGTATTCGACTTTTAAATGTTAAATTAGCAACAACCGCATTTATTATTCCTATTGGCGGTACTGCATTGGCAGCCATCATATTACCCGCTTTGACTGCTAGGGCTATTATTTTCTTAACTGGTTAGGATTTATTTATTATAATATATATTAAAGCTTTTCAAAAAACGATCTATTAACTTTTTCTTTTTGTTTTGTTTAGGAACCAATAATGATATTACGATGACCTTAATGTATCGGTACATCTATCCTGTATTTTTGGCTATGGTATTTGGTTATAGACTACAGCGGCATATGACTCAACTTATCCGAGGTTGGATGCAGAGTGTTAGAGACGAAGAATACTTAATTGGGCGTCGCTTACATAATATCGAACAATAATATTTAATATAGCATTTAATATTTTATAGATTAGAAAAATTTTAATTGTAATTAGCATTATAAAATTAAAAATTTATTAGCTAATAATTCTTTAGTTGATAATTTTTTTTTCATTTGTATAAAGTTTCAATCAATCATTTTAAGCAAATAAATATAAAATTTTAATCCATTTTTTTTTTAAAAAAAAAAAGATTATAGAAAAGTTTATTAAATAAAAAAAAACGCTATTCGAAACTGCCTGTTTTTATAGTAAGAGATGCGCCTTACGATAAAAGTGATAAAAATCTGCAACTCTATATTCATTGTATAGAATTAATATTTTAACCTAGGAAAACTTTCGTAAGTTTCGTAATTTTGAAACGATTATGAAATGGTTTTCATAATTCTGGAATCCCTGCCAATATTTCCTTGGCTTGAATATAATTATTCTTATTCTATTGACAACATCAAAGCAAAGGGACTCCAGACATGGTGAATAGTAAAACGTGATAACTATCTTTAATCAATTTTTGATTTCTTTGAAATTGTCCAGCTTCTACTTTAATATTCCTAGTAGGATGACCAGATGGAAATTCCGAAAGAATTATAAAAAATAATGAAAGAATTACAAAATTTTATAAAAAATTAGCAGCAGAAAATGAATTAAAGTCAACGATAAACAGAAAATGTTGAAGTTAGGAAACAATTTTGATAGAAATTATGTATTAGGACGATCGAAATTTTATCCGCATTAGTCACGAGGACTTAATTTGTGGTTTAACATATAGATTTTGTTTTCCAACTCGTGTAGATTTAACACGCACAGGAGGAAAATAGGCAAAATTTATTGTTAAGGTTAGTGGTATCTTAAAATTTTTAAAGCATGACTTTACATTTACCTGCCTTTTTTTTTTGCAGAATTAAGCATGAAAAAACGAAGAGAAGAATGAAAAAAATTCATTCCTGGAAAGTGAAAGCGTACCGATCACAAGTTAATATTCCATTTAAACATTGTTCAACATTATTTATACATTTATTATTTTGATTTCAGTTTATAACAATGATTATTTACTGAACGATTAGAATGTTTAATTTACTGTGTAACTTCCATAGACAATTTGTCGGATCGATACCTTTGACTCTGAAGTACCTCCGATTGACCAGGATTATAAAAACGGCCCAGTTTATTAAACTGTAGATCCTTTAAAATTTTTAATCTGAGGCACAACATATATTTGGTTTTTTTAAATATATTTTCTACAAAAAGATTGAAATAATGCTTGGCAAGTTTTTTAATTTCAAATTATCAGTCAAAGATAATGATAACAGATAAACCTATTTTCAAATATCATAAATTGAACGAAAAATTTGATGTGGTATGTGTAATAAAAAGAATTAGTTGGTCTAACACTATTATTTTTATTCCATTTTAGTCGTAATACATTGAATATATTTTGATCAAATGACAAAAAATTTTGAATTACAAAAAAAAAACCTGTTTCTAAAAGAAAAAATGTCTAAAATTGGAATTTACTATAAATTACTGTTACGTTCGTAAATTATCAACCGCCCCCATACTAAAAAAAAATAAAGTTGAATTAATTACAATTGAGTAACATATCATTTTTACTAAATTAAAAAATATAACATACTGCCTGATTCTGTATGTAGAATGACAGAAAGATTTTCTGCATAAGATAAATTTTTCACTTTATATCTTACAATAATTTGGGTTTGAATTTTATAAATATTTAACAGCATAAACAGAAAATCCTACATTAAATCCTAATAGGAAATTTGTCCCTGTGACTATTTATCGTGGTCAAACTTTAAATTAAATTATTTAATGACACTATATTTAGGTTCTTTCAGAAATTAATTTAAAATAAGGTTATGGACTAATCAGGAATGTAATTAATGTATCGTGATGTTCTTCTGACTCAAAATTTAATGTAGGTATTCCTAATTAATATTCTGCCAACTTTCCTCATTCTGTCAATCTGTAAATTTTAAATTAATAAATTAATAAATTAAAAATTAAAAATTAAAAATTAAACTATACATAAGTTAAAATTTAAGGTTGACGATTTTAGTGTAGTTTCTAATATTTTGAATTTTATCAACAAGGTTAGACGATTGACAATTAATGCTATCATAGTATAAATTATTGCCAAATACTAAATAAGGAAAACGAATTAATTAAATTTAATTAAAATTTAACTGCAAGATTGAAGTCACAAGAAATTTTTAAAAAAACCGCAATGCATAATAAAGATGGCCTCGTGGTCAATACGCACGACACTATAATACAAGCAACGCATAACACAACACGCGGACTAAACAAAAATTGAGAATAATTTCCATTATTGTTTATCACATAATGAGTTTTTTTTTATCGAAGTTAAAGTCGTTTCAAAAAAGCTCGACTATTAGACTATTATTATTATTATTATTATTATTATTATATTCTCATTATTATTAATGTCATAAGAACACTACAATTAACAACAATTAAATATCATATATGATAAGTAAATAATGTAAATAAAGTTAAGCGACGATTTTATAGAACGTTAGATATGGATATCGATGAAAGATTATTTATTCTAAACAGGATTTTCGTGACATTATTTGTTTCAACTTAATATTCATTTTTCTTAACCCAATTATGGTCATCTCACAATTCATTCAATTTGTAACAGGAGTATGTAGCGCGAANTTGTTCTTTATATGCTAAGTGGGGATAGTAATAAATATAGTAAATGTATATGCGTGTTATTTATGATCGGGTTAATAGGAAAAAAAAATTATGCGAGAATCATTAATAGTTAGTATCATAGTATTTGTTCCCACCAGAAACTTAATCCAAAATACTTTATATTAAACATATTCCGCTCAAAATGTTATACTCCAAAAAAATCAAAGGGAAATTATTATTAATTTGTAGCAAAGGTCACACGCGCAGAAATACATTAATATTTTTTAATTAATTTAATTTATTATTTAATATGACATATTATTATCAATATTATTTAATAATATTATTTATTATTAATATTTTTATGAATATATTAGAATTATTAGAATAAATTATTATTATTATTATTATTATTATTATTATTATATTCTCATTATTATTAATGTCATAAGAACACTACAATTAACAACAATTAAATATCATATATGATAAGTAAATAATGTAAATAAAGTTAAGCGACGATTTTATAGAACGTTAGATATGGATATCGATGAAAGATTATTTATTCTAAACAGGATTTTCGTGACATTATTTGTTTCAACTTAATATTCATTTTTCTTAACCCAATTATGGTCATCTCACAATTCATTCAATTTGTAACAGGAGTATGTAGCGCGAATTACAAATGACGATAATAAAATATAATTAAAAATCCGGATTTGCGTTCATCAACTATCGACTAATCCTACATATATGCAACGTGTCGATCACATTATTTAGCCCTCATAGGAACAAAACTAGAGTCATTCTCATATCTATTGTACATCATAAAAAAATTTTTTAGTTTTGTGATGTCATTAAAAACCAGATTTTTTACATTGTTTCAGTCTCTTGCCAAGAGTAAAATCACCATATATCATTGATGTACACGGGTAAAAGGAATTTAGAATCTGGCTGCATACATAATAATTATAATCTAATAATAATGCAACAATAATATAATAATAATATAACAATAATGTAACAATATCACTTTATTCTTTTTCTTGGTGCTGTAAGCCACGAAAAGATTTTGGGAACGGATTTTCTAATATTTTAATAGATATAAGGAAACTCTATGGTTCCAAATTAGGTTTAGATGATCATGTGCTTTGCTCTACTCAAATATCGGAATTATGAATTAAATCATCCAGCCAGTTAAAGTGGTTACGGTAGAATAAAAAAAAAATATCAATCTCAAACCAATGAATATCTCCCCGGAATTTACCACCATTATACCCTTCACTTCCGATGTGCGTAGATGTGTGGAGTAATCAAGATTATTTTTTCATTGTGGAGTAGTAAGAATGAGTCATAATTTTGTGTTTGAAGCACATTGTTTCTTCGGACATATTTTTTTGTTCTTCCTTATATTGAAATTACTATTGTTTTAATGCTACATATGACTATTTCACGTGATGGTGAAAATTAGTGTGACCAATGGGAGTGTATGACAAAATGATAAAAATGAACATTCTGTAACAAGGTCCATCATCCAACAAAGACATCAAGGTCATTTATAAAAAATAAAAAAAAAACTAATGAAATTTTCAAAATTGATGCACATTCTATTATCCGGTTAAACATGAAATTCCTAATAAAGAATTCTTAAAATATATGTGTGGTATTTTTACCATTATAAAGAGATATTATTATCGGTAACAAGGGGTTACATCTGGTAATTATAGAAATTTCTGTAATATAGATATTAATAATGTATTAATATTATTATTATTTATCACATTACCTGGCCTATGGATCCTGCATGCATGATGAAATATTTCATTATTGAATGAGGGTTTCGAAAGGAACAAGGTTAATGTTAGAACATATAATCATTACATGTCATGTAGAATATTTACGCTTATATTGCAATAATGGTATTGAAAGAAAAGACTAGAAACAAAGGTTTCTTTATTATATCAAAAGAACGTTCGAAATGAACTTTTAATTATTGGTTTTATAATTTCTGTGCTAAAGAAAAGGAATGCTAGAGAATAAAGAAATTATTACATGCAAGCAAACAAGTTGTTTAAATGAAAAAAAAACAAAAAAGAAATTAGATAAAATGATATTCTCATACTTGGTAATTATTTTGATATATCAAATCTTCTGATTTGTTCAATCTTCTGATTTGTCAATCTTAAAATAATTACGAATGAATTTCACTTCTTGAAAAAAAGAGATCTGGAGAGAGAGAGAAGGATGAAAGAGAGAGATTCAGAGAAGTCGAGAGAGTAACTTTTGAGAAGATTAACTTTTTGTTCCAACCAAATCCACGATTCATAATATGTGGTAGTGGTTCTTAATGTATATGAAAAAAAAAACATTTTAAAAACTTGGACAACTTTTGAGATTACAAACATTGAATAAAAAATATGCTTTAATAATAATAATAATATGATAATAATAATTATGATAATAAAATAAAGAATGATTACAAATACAAAAATAATAATAATAATAAAATATAAAACGATAATGCCACTTTTTTTTAAAAAAATACAAATGCCAATTTTTTTTTGTGAAGAAAATGAAAAATAAATAATGCCAATATGAAGAAAATGCCAATTTTTTTTAAAAAACGATGAAGAAAAGAAAGAAAGAAATGCAAGAAGAAACAAAAGAAACGATGTAATTAAAAATTCATGAAATTTCGATGTCGAGAATGCTAAAAAAAATATATGCTTAGAAGTTCTTAAATAATCGTAATTTTTTTTTTTTTTCATAATAATTTTTTTGGGGGGATTCTTTTTCTAACTTAAAGGATAATATCATAGAGAAAGGGGTAGTAAATTTACTTCTTATTATTATACGAAAAAACATGAATTTTTTGCCAAATGAGAAAAAAAATAATATTTTTTTTTTTTGAAAAAAACGAAGAAAAAAATTGTTCTCTTTTAGAATTATAACAAATACTTTTGGGAAAAACATTATTAAGATATTTTTATATATACAACTAATAAAATAATTTTTTTTTTTGATAATAGAATAAATNGACAACTTTTGAGATTACAAACATTGAATAAAAAATATGCTTTAATAATAATAATAATATGATAATAATAATTATGATAATAAAATAAAGAATGATTACAAATACAAAAATAATAATAATAATAAAATATAAAACGATAATGCCACTTTTTTTTAAAAAAATACAAATGCCAATTTTTTTTTGTGAAGAAAATGAAAAATAAATAATGCCAATATGAAGAAAATGCCAATTTTTTTTAAAAAACGATGAAGAAAAGAAAGAAAGAAATGCAAGAAGAAACAAAAGAAACGATGTAATTAAAAATTCATGAAATTTCGATGTCGAGAATGCTAAAAAAAATATATGCTTAGAAGTTCTTAAATAATCGTAATTTTTTTTTTTTTTCATAATAATTTTTTTGGGGGGATTCTTTTTCTAACTTAAAGGATAATATCATAGAGAAAGGGGTAGTAAATTTACTTCTTATTATTATACGAAAAAACATGAATTTTTTGCCAAATGAGAAAAAAAATAATATTTTTTTTTTTTGAAAAAAACGAAGAAAAAAATTGTTCTCTTTTAGAATTATAACAAATACTTTTGGGAAAAACATTATTAAGATATTTTTATATATACAACTAATAAAATAATTTTTTTTTTTGATAATAGAATAAATTTATTGAATAACAAAAATATAATAACCAAAATAATCAAAAATATATATATATATATATATCGTTTTTTTTTTTAAAAAAAAGATGAATAAATAAAAATTAAAATTTACGTTCAGGCTTTCATCCGGATTTATATTCCGAGAGACAACAACTGTTTAAATCGGAGATCCGGTCGTAAGTATAGATTATGTTGTCGACTGGATCAATTGTCGGTATAATATAATTGAAAAAGTCAAAGTGTTCAAAATGAAAATTGTTAACATAGTACATATTGTTGTTAATGGGATCGAGGAAGCTATCAGGATTATAGCCAATGCTAGAACCAAGGACTTGATTAAGTATACCGGTTGTATCAGTATCATATGATGATTCTTGTGGAATCCATTCCGGAGATTTCAATTCAGGAACTGATTCGTCTGCGGACTCATCTGCGGAAGATCGAGGCGAATCTAACGATGGGGGAATGGAGGAATCTATAAATGTCGGTTCTTGAATAGTAGCAGTGGCGATGGTAGTAGTCATAGGAGAACTAATAATGGGACTAATATTACTAATTGTTGCTGCGGGTGTTTCAGAATTATGATGATGATTTGGTTTACTGTGGTTGCTACGTTTTAAAGGTTTTGTGGACCGATTTGAATGTGATCTACGAGTGGGAGTATGGGGGGCCCATTCTTGATAAAGTGAAGCGGCTCGAGTGGCGATATTTTCATATTCAACCTTTTGAGGATGAGGTAATAAATTCCAGGCGTCTCTTGCCCAGCCTGAAACACGTTTCATAGGTATTCTTTGGCCACGACGATGTAAAGCGTCAAGATATTTTTTTCTGAAGAGGATAAATGCATTTGGGGGTTTTCTCGTATCTTTTCCTTGACCATTTCTAACTTTTGCACCTAATTCGTATAGGTCAAAGGTGGGAGGAAATTCAATGACGAGATCATCAGGTGGACCTGTTGGTGTTGTTTGGGGTTGCTTTGCATTTACTTCGATAAAAACAAATTCTTTTAAAGACATTTTATAAATTTTTTGATAAATTTTTTTTTGTTGTTAGAGTAAAATAATCAAAATATATTTTTTGACGAGAAACTATCGAACGAAACCCATCGACATTTATATAGAGAAATTTTGGAATTTTGTAGTACAAAATCTCATGTTGAACAAAGCCAAAATAAATATGCATGTAGTTGCATTAAATAAATTCGTTTTAGAACTTTTAGAACAAGTCAAGTAATCTACTATATAATATAATAAAATAAATTTTTTTTTTATTTATTATTTTTTTTTATATACTATATACTATATATAATATATTATAATATATATTATATATAAATTATTTATTTTATAGATTAAAAAAAAATCAAACCTTCTTATTGATATTGTAAAATATATATAAAATATATTGTCTCTCCGGTTTCTGACTATTCTTGAACTGGTTAATTCCCACATCGACTGACTCCCAATATGAAAAGAGAAGAAATGATACAATATAATGATCATAATGAAATGTTTTTTGGAAATAAAGGTATTTTGAATCGATTTTTCTTTGCATAAATAAAAAATATAGTTAAATATAATTACAATATTTGATATTTAAGTAAATACAATTAAAAAAAATAATAAAATTACAATAAAACATTAATAACCTTAATAACTTTTAATATAATTTAAATGATTTAAAGAATGAATTTTCACTAAATTTGAACCTTAAATTTTAAACTTAAGAAGGCAAAAAGACAAACGATAACAAAGCCAACATTTATGATTAATTAATTATAATAATTCTTTATTATTTTCATTTTATTAATAAAATTTACACATTTATAATTTTATTAATTTTTTTTTTAATATTATTACATATTTATTTATTACATATTATAAATTACATATTGCATAAATACATATAATATATTGTTATTATTATATTTTTATATTATATGATTATATTTAATTGTTAGAATTAACAAAATTACTTTAAATAGTTGAAATATCGAATAATATAAATTATTTGAATTACTTGAATTATCTAAATTATCTAAATAAAGAAGTAGTCAATGTTTATATATTTATTTTCTTTATTTGTTCTTTATATGCTAAGTGGGGATAGTAATAAATATAGTAAATGTATATGCGTGTTATTTATGATCGGGTTAATAGGAAAAAAAAATTATGCGAGAATCATTAATAGTTAGTATCATAGTATTTGTTCCCACCAGAAACTTAATCCAAAATACTTTATATTAAACATATTCCGCTCAAAATGTTATACTCCAAAAAAATCAAAGGGAAATTATTATTAATTTGTAGCAAAGGTCACACGCGCAGAAATACATTAATATTTTTTAATTAATTTAATTTATTATTTAATATGACATATTATTATCAATATTATTTAATAATATTATTTATTATTAATATTTTTATGAATATATTAGAATTATTAGAATAAATTATTATTATTATTATTATTATTATTATTATTATTATTATTATTATTATTTTTATTATTATTTTATTTTTATTATTATTACTGTTATTGTTATTATTACTGTTATTGTTATTATATTCTTTTATATATTTGAGAGATTTACAATATTATATTACATTATTTAATATTATACAATGTTACTGATGTTCATTACAATAAATAGAAAGTTATCAAAGAGGAAATGAATTATATTATGGGAACATAATAATGAAATATAAGGTACACAGAGAAATTCATTCTGATAGCCAAAATTTACAGGTTTTTAGAGATTATCCACGAATTATATTATTTATTTATTTTGCAACATTACACCATTTTTCCCCATTAAAACAAACATGTTTATTTTATTTTATTTTTTTATTTCTCAATTTGGGAAAATTTCATTAAGAAAATACTTTATTTTTTATATATTACGAAATTCTATAAACGGAAATAGGTTTATTCTTGCAAAATTTGAACGGAAAATAACAATGAAAAAAAATATATATATAATAAATTCAATAAATTCAATAAATAAATTCAATAACTAAATAAATAAAACAAAACAATAAAATTAACAATAAATTGAAAATGAATTAAAAAGTAAATTATTCATTAACAATAAATTATTCTTTAACTCGGACATATGCTATTAAAGTCCATTATACACAAATTTTGATATGATTATATTTTTACTATGGTTATGTATCATGTGTATCATGTGTATCACGTATATCATGTGTTATATTAGTCATATGAGAGCCTGCTGACTAAAATATGCAATAAAAAATAAAGAAAAAAAAAATGCCAAGCCGGTCCTTATATGTTCCATATCTGTACTTGTGTAAAATTCAAAACAATACAATTTCCTAAAACAATGTAAGTTGTTAGTGAAATTTCTTATGTTTTTTTTTCACGTCATGATATCATATTTAAATGTTGTATTACAATTTATCATTGTTATATTAAATTACATAGTACGATTTTTAAAATCAGTTAGGAGTTGTTTGAAACATTTGACAGAAGTTAAGAAGTTACACCAAAAATAACAGTTAAATTACTATCAAGTTATTTAATTATTTTCTTATTCTTATTTTCATAACCATATTTATACATATCATCCAAATGGATAAAATACTTTAAAAATGTTTAAAATTGCCGAATATTATGCAGCCAATTTTTTTTTTTTTTAAATGTATTACGGATCTTTTTTTTTATATAAAAATTTTTTTTTGTAAAATTCGGTAATGATGTGCTTAAAAAATAAATTTGGTGTCATTCTGTAGAACCCTCTTATTGAATATATCCAATTAAGTTATCATTTTATTTTTTTAAAAATTTTTTTTTAAAAAAAATCATTATTATTATTACCGCCCGCTAATATCGCTATTTTTTTTTTATGTACGGTTTGAGTGTCTCCACGTATTAATACATCAGCTTAGTTTATTTTTACATTTCAATAAAAAAAAAAAAAACCTGATGATAAACAACATCACATTCTGTACCATTCTATACATAAACTCTTTTTTTTAATGAATTAAATTTCTTGAAGTGAATCAGGTTTCAAAGAAATTTTAGATTTAATNCATAGTACGATTTTTAAAATCAGTTAGGAGTTGTTTGAAACATTTGACAGAAGTTAAGAAGTTACACCAAAAATAACAGTTAAATTACTATCAAGTTATTTAATTATTTTCTTATTCTTATTTTCATAACCATATTTATACATATCATCCAAATGGATAAAATACTTTAAAAATGTTTAAAATTGCCGAATATTATGCAGCCAATTTTTTTTTTTTTTAAATGTATTACGGATCTTTTTTTTTATATAAAAATTTTTTTTTGTAAAATTCGGTAATGATGTGCTTAAAAAATAAATTTGGTGTCATTCTGTAGAACCCTCTTATTGAATATATCCAATTAAGTTATCATTTTATTTTTTTAAAAATTTTTTTTTAAAAAAAATCATTATTATTATTACCGCCCGCTAATATCGCTATTTTTTTTTTATGTACGGTTTGAGTGTCTCCACGTATTAATACATCAGCTTAGTTTATTTTTACATTTCAATAAAAAAAAAAAAAACCTGATGATAAACAACATCACATTCTGTACCATTCTATACATAAACTCTTTTTTTTAATGAATTAAATTTCTTGAAGTGAATCAGGTTTCAAAGAAATTTTAGATTTAATTAAATTTCTCAAAGGCAAAATTAAATTGATTCTCATGAGATATAACATATAACATGAGGTATAACGTAATATACATGTTATATGATGTTATAGAATAATGATGAAAAAAAATTTTCAACTCGCAGAAAACATCATCTTTCCGGACTTTATTTTACTTATTAATTCTATATCCATCTCTTTTCTTTTTAAACCAATTACAAGAGCATATCATTTTATCTTCTTCTTCTTCTTCCCCATCAGTACCAATGGCAGAATCTTGTTTATTTATTTGTTTATTGAGAAAAAAAAATTTTTTTTTTATTATTTTTCTTTCGTTGATTGGTCATATGTTCATATTAACTAAAAAAATAACAAAAAAACTTTAGTCAAATACGCAAATACCAAAAAAAAAAAATATTAAACAATCCTCTTCATTATTCTTTAATGTTTTTAAAAAAAATTTTTATTTTGCAAGAATGTTTACTTAGAAAACAATGGTAGTCAAAAAAGATTTTGTTGAATTATTTATTTATTTATTTTCATTTTCCCTGAGATTTACAATTATTTACAATTATTTACACACAACAAATATTAACTTTGAAAATTATATTTATAATCCATAGAAGTTTTACTATTGTTAAATTTACTAAATTCACTCAGAAAGATAATACTGCCATTCAACTAAAAAAATTCATTAATACATCAAAATTATCTTTCATCTAGATTTATTTGTTTAAATCGATTTTCTATCTTTAACTTTTTTTTTCTTCTCTCAGCTGTCAAGAATGCAAGTAAATGTATCAACAATAAAGTTTACCCACGCCTGCCTACCTACTCACCTATATACTAACTTTAATTTCGTTGGTTATAATTTTTTGTACTCTTTTTTTTTTTTTTTACAAACACGCGAAAATTTATCAATACTATATTAATACCTTACTTAGCATAAATGTCATACGATGAAGTTTTTATTTTTTAAACTAATACATGATTAACTCGATAACCTTAAAAAATAGATATTAATGCTATTCGCAGAATTATACATAGAATGTTTCTATTTTTTCTATTCTTTCTTATTCTATTATATTCCTTTTTTTTTTTCGCGCACTAAAACTTATGTAAAAGTCCAAAACGAACACAAAACACAAACACAAGACATAGTAAAAGGGCGCCAACTTAAATGTGTATATGTTTATACTGTATATATTAATAATATTATATACACATAAAATATATATAAAATATTAAAGAAAAATAAAAAAAAAACTTTAATAATTTTAATAAAATAATAGTAATATCATAATATAATTATAAATATTATTAATTATATTATTAATTATTATAATTATTATATAATTAAAAATAAAATTATCCTATTTACCTCCTTTTCGTCTCCCCATAAAATCACTCCAAGCCTTACTTTCACCACGCGATTAAAATATGTATGCAGGAAAAAAAAATTGAACACTTGCGGCGATATAAAATAAGCTCAATATCTTAAATATACTGTATATAATAAAAATAATAAAATAAAATAACTTTAAAAAAACAATAAGGTTTAACTCGCATCAATATAATCAAGTTATNTATTCGCAGAATTATACATAGAATGTTTCTATTTTTTCTATTCTTTCTTATTCTATTATATTCCTTTTTTTTTTTCGCGCACTAAAACTTATGTAAAAGTCCAAAACGAACACAAAACACAAACACAAGACATAGTAAAAGGGCGCCAACTTAAATGTGTATATGTTTATACTGTATATATTAATAATATTATATACACATAAAATATATATAAAATATTAAAGAAAAATAAAAAAAAAACTTTAATAATTTTAATAAAATAATAGTAATATCATAATATAATTATAAATATTATTAATTATATTATTAATTATTATAATTATTATATAATTAAAAATAAAATTATCCTATTTACCTCCTTTTCGTCTCCCCATAAAATCACTCCAAGCCTTACTTTCACCACGCGATTAAAA
The DNA here is from genome assembly GCA_003547095.1 of Diversispora epigaea. Lineage (NCBI taxonomy): Eukaryota > Fungi > Glomeromycota > Glomeromycetes > Diversisporales > Diversisporaceae > Diversispora > Diversispora epigaea. The sequence goes on along the minus strand of PQFF01000329.1, from coordinate 114,044 downwards.
TATGTATGCAGGAAAAAAAAATTGAACACTTGCGGCGATATAAAATAAGCTCAATATCTTAAATATACTGTATATAATAAAAATAATAAAATAAAATAACTTTAAAAAAACAATAAGGTTTAACTCGCATCAATATAATCAAGTTATATCCGGATTTTATTTTATTATTATTTTTTTTTTTTTGACAAATCATTTTTTTTAAATTTATCGAAGATTTTACGCCTTTTTATATTATAGGTAATATAAAAATTTGTGCAATTAATACTGCAGGGAACTGCAAAAAAAAAATGCAAAGTGTCTGTCATTAAAGAAAAAAAATCCACATACCACAGCAACAATCAAGTATAATGGCATGGTTATTTTTTGCTAATAAAGTTAATTTATTTTTAGAAGAGAGAGAGATATTACAATGCTCCATTATTTAAAAATTTAAATTATCTGTTATTTGTTTTTATTTATTTATTTACTTTTTATTTATTATTATTATTATTATTATTATTATTATTATTACAGCATTAATACAAAGTCTTATTATTATTATTATTGTTTGAATTTTTTTTCAATATATAAAATTCGCCTATTTATTTATTATTTATTTTGATATAAAAAAAAAATTCTCTCCATTTAAAATCTCCTATTTTACTTTAATTCTCCATTTAAATTCATTTATTATTTTATAATAATGAGAATAATAATAATATTTTCCTCAAATCTCCTTAAATTACTGGAGAAAATATTAGACAATAGACATTGATAATAATAATAATAATAATTGTAATTAAAAATGCACGAACCATAACAATTATGAGATGGATGTTTTATGCAATGCATAAATTTCTTTGAATATCCATAATTTTTATCCGTAAATGACTTTAATACATAACAATAATAAATAACATAATAAAATAATAATTATTATTATAAATAAAATATTATAAAATAAAATATTATTATGACGTAAGGATAACATAATATAATAATGTGAATACAATATACAATATACAATAATATGATTTCTTTGCGAATATAAAGTAAATAACATCATTTTTTACATAATTTCAATTTGATGATATAATAAATAATAAATAATAAATAATAATAAATAATAATAATGTTAAGCAATATTCTTTTTGTATGTAATGCCTAATATGGTTTATAATTTTTAAATTAAAAATTATGAATTTTGATTTTTTTTTTTTAACGGTTGAAAAGCTTATCTTTAATTTTACCATGCTTTATTTTTTAACATATGCGCATCAATAAGGTTGACATTTCCTTTGAAGATGATTGTTAAAATTTCCAATTTCATCACAAAGAAATTTCTTCCCCGCAACAATTTTACCATAATAACAATACTAAATAATGTAAAAAAAAAAAAATATATCTCCACCACTCAGATATATTTCATATATTCCATATTCACTATATTTCATCAAATGATCATAGAAAAAATTTTTTTTTACATTTAAGCATCCTTTTACCGGATAATGAATCCAAGAACCCCGAAAATAAAACAAGATTTAAAACTTGAAAATTTAACCACGAGTTGCGTAAGTGCATATGTAAATGAACCTCAAGATTGATATGAAAAAAAATTCTCCTTTAAAAAAAAAGAATACAAAATGCTAGTACAAATTAACTAAAATCAATTCAAAATCAAATATAATAGAACATAATTAAGGTCATGACGCGCGGTCGTATTGAAGTTGAATAAGTCCTAATAAGGTAAGTTCAATTTTATGCATTTCTTGGTATTTTGAAAATCGGACTTCTTCGTCATACTTATTATCTAAAGATGCATTGTTAATTAATTCAAAATAATAAAAATGGAAAAATTGGTAAATTAAAAGGACTATTAAAAATAATCATTTTGGGTTTGTTTAGTGTGCAAAACTGTAATTCAAAATAACAATAGCTTATTTTTTTACTATATTTATTACGAATTTGGAAACATTGATTTAGTTCAGGAATTATCCAGAATTATCCGGATCTGTTACCTGTTACTCCATGTACACAACTTATTCAAGTTATTGGCATTAGTTTTTCTGGTTAAGTCCTATTTTAAACTTTATTATTTTTATTATATTATTATTACAATAATTATTTATTTTATTATTTATCTTATTATTATTATCATATTATTTTTGTGTAAAAAAAAAAAAAAAAGTGTTTTCATGCAAAAAACTTGCGTGGCAAAATTATGCATTAGCCATTGCTCCATTTTTGTATAAATTTTAAAGATTAATTATTATTAAAAAAAAATAAAGTATTAAAGAATGAAATAATAAAGAATTTTAAATTTTTAGTACTTTAATTTACTTTTAATTTATTCTAATTTATTTTAATCTACTTTAATTTACCCTAATTTTACTTTAATTTATTTCATTTTAATTTATTTTACTCCGCTCCAATTTTCGTTTCTTCATTTTATTTCTCAAGTTGCATACAAAATACATATATTACATATCGAATGTTGAATATTAATTCAAGCATTACTCATTAGGATAACACTATGAAGGAATGTTTTCAGAAAAATTCCGGTACAATTGTATACATAATACCTAAATTAAGAACTTTAGACCAAAGGGGGAATTTTATTAATTCATGTAGCTTTCTATTACAAATTATCAATATATATGCATATATATTATATTATATTATATTATTATTATTATTATTATTATCATTATTATTATTATTATTATTATTATTAAATTAATAAAAATTTTATATCATTTTTTCTTATTTTCATTTCATAATGCCAATTACGCAAGTGCCGTACTACAGTAGTACAAAATAAATTATAAGTTACTTAATATGGTAGAAGCATCTAGAGACCCATGATGCGATGTTTACCAAGCACAAATTTCTTTTATGTATGTACATTTTTAATAGTGATATGCATTGTTAGCAGGTTTTTTTTTCTGAGACAGTAGATTCCCCTAATTTTTCTTTGTTATTCTTTCTTATGACTTGGGGATTTTCAATGTTGTGAGAGGCAACAAAAACTTAAAATTTTATAACATGCAAATCGATTTACAATCGATATACTTTCGATTGTGTCCCTGATAATAGTTTAAAATATTATATTCGTCATCGATATTTTTATTCGCTGTTGCTCAAATTTAGTTTAGGTGGCATATTATAAGCGGGTAGTACTATAATTAACATTGTGACACAAATTAATAAATTAATACATTTTTTTTAATCGTACATTAATCGAAATCTAAATGTCCATTCTGCCTTAAAAGGTCTTAAATCACAAGGACGAAAATTGATTCGCTAAAAATAAAAGTTTTATTAAGCCTTACCAATTAACGTGGCTCACTTTTTTTTTTAATAGATGGCTGATGCATGCATATTCTTTTTCTTCGCTTTTTTATGCGATTCCTATTCTTTCCTTTGATTATGAAGATTCTTTATGAAATACAATTCTTCAGTTAAGATGATTATTCTCCATTGATGGATAATTCCTCATGTTTAAAGATTCTTCTTTTTTTCTACTTCCGTGTATGCTGGTGATTTCTTGGCTGACTAGAACAAATGCTATTCGTGTAACTAACTAATTAATTTTTTGCCACTTTTTTGTCATATTATGTATGTAAGAGGGAACTCGTGGTTATTATGCATAAGATTTTTATGGCTCTTGGTGCCAATGTATCTCAATGTATCTGTACAGTCAAGTTCCACAAATTTGACCCATCATTTAGTCATCTGATTTCGAGGATCTGTAACTTAATGCATATCATATATGTTATGTTATGCGTGTTTGAGTTTTAAAAAAAGAAAATCATTATGTTTTATTTCTTACATTAATTTCCTACATTTATTTCTTACACTTAATAGTATTATTTATTGTTAAAAGTTCCCTTGTGAATATATATGTAATACAATTCCGTTGTTTTTTGGTTTTGGTTTTACCACCGAATAAATGTAAGGGAGATCAATTATTATTAACCAAAATTGATATCCTTAACAAATATTTTTCAGTTAACGTAATACGCATTACATATTTTTTTTGATTCATAATGATATTCTACAAAACGAACAATGCTAATTTTATATTTTGAATGCATTTTGCATGAAAATGATTAAACTTGTGACGAAAACAACCACCACAACAACCACCACAACAACAACAATAAATAAATAAATAAAGACAATGAATAAAAAAAAAATTACAGGTTACCCAAATGAGACAAAGACTTGATAAAAGATTTATTTGTTACATTAATTTTTTTTTTTTTATCTTCATTTCCAAAATAATTAAATTTTATAATTAAGAATAAATTTTATAAACGAGTTAATAAATATAATATGATATGCAATATGTAACACCTGACTTTTTTTTCATTATCTCCTTTATGACATTAATTCTTATAGTGTTATTCTCTTAAATATTATTGTTGATTTTTTGTTAGATTTTTGTACTTACCATCAAATACTTGATATAGCATGACTATTATGGTTATAGTTCGGAATATTTTTAATATTGTTTTAACTATAATAATAATAAATTGTCATTGATGTAATTACGGACTTTTTAATTAATATCAGCGGACCATAAATTCTATTCCGTGTGATCAATGCGTTTCGTAAATGCATGCGTCGAAAAATGGTACAAAGATTGTACAAGAATACCGTCTATGTAATCTACATATATTCTATATGTATTTCGTAAATATATTTTTTCCATATGTATTCAATGTATTATTATGCTTTGACCAAGTTTTATAGAAACATAGTACTTTTGTTTAATAAATTATGGATTTATTGTTTTATTTGTTAATTCCTATGACCATTAAAGAAACAATGGACACTTTATTAAAAATTATTATTATGTTTTAATTATTATTATGCAAATATTTCTTATGCAAAATTCAAGCAATCCAAGAAACCCCGGGATAGAATAATACATAAACTTTTTTTTTTTTTTAATAATATAATATACACAAATTAGGATATCTTGTTTTCTCTTGACAGTATATTTTCTTTCTGTAAATAAATAATTATAATTTAATAACTTTCGCCATAAATGAATTATTGATGGTCAAAGCACGCGCACATTATACATATTCTTTATATTCTTTGAAATTGGGTATAAGAATATAGAACAAAAAACATATTACATAATACATATAGTGTGAGAACCAATGTATTATAATAATCTTAATTAATTATTATGTATTATCATTTCCTTGATACCTTAAAGATATCTTTTAGACATCTTTTTAATGTAAATTATCATTTCTTGTCATAATTTCACACACATACATAATTTCTTACATTTTAATAATGAACTCTTTTACCATTAAAGACTAATAGTTATGCAACGCGCGCACTGAATAGACATATCTTTCTCTTTCATGAACAAACGCGCCTTTTTTTTTTATCTAACAGGCTAAGCTAAGGCTAGGTTTAGATGTTACACGGATATGGTGGCTTTATAGTGGCGCAACATAAAAAATGCGTCTCGGAATTAAAGAATCGATAACATTTGTCAATAATTTTCTTTGTAGATTTTATTGATCTCTATAATGGCTTGGTTATAAAAATTAATATGGACGAAAAATTCACGGTGCAAGAATAAAGTTACACGTCTTTTTTATCAAATGGATCAATAATTGTTCCTTAAATTACACATATGAACTTTTATTTGTTCGCGTAGAAACAATGAAAATTACCGAAAAACAAATAATAAAGAAATAGATTAATAAAGAAATACATTAATAAAGAAATACATTAATAAGAAATACATTAATATAATGTCGAAATAGATTAATAAGAAATACATTAATATAATAAAGAAATAGATTAATAAAGAAATAATGACGATAAATCAAATACATATTTATTTTCTTTAAACTTGTCTTCCGAATTCAGAAGACAAATTCATCTATAATGATTCTTTCTTTCTTTCAATAATTGAATTAAATTAAAAAAAAATGAAAATGAAAACGATAAATGATTGCAGTAATCATAAAAACAGGATTATGTGCTGATTTGTCTTAATTGTTAATCAACGATGAATGGAATAATAAGAAATATATTGAACAAAGAGAACGCGATAAATAAAGTAATAAGTGTAATAATATAATAATAAAACAGCATGGAAACACGCTTTAACTCCGAATTGATATGTATTTACGGAGAGCACGGACGTATTTCTTTATTCAATAATTAAAGCATCGTATATCATAGTTTAATTGAATTCACCTAAATTTCATCAATTGGCGACATAAAGCTTATTATTATTATCCTTATCTTACATTATACGATTACTAATAAGAGAAATCTATTCTAGATTTATCTTTAAAGAATGAAATCTTAAAACACAAGAATGTTTGATCACACATGCAGTGCCATAACAAAAAAAAAATAAGGATTTCCTTTTATTGATTTCAATATGATGGCGTGGTTAAAGGAAAAGGACCACGAGTACTGAGGTACAAATTTAGATAAAAGAAATAAACGTAATATCAGTTTTCTTTTGAAAACCCTGAGTCAAACAATGATAGGCAATGCATTTCTTTGTGAATGGCTTGCTTTAGAAATATAGAGAATTGTGTAATGAATNTTGAACAAAGAGAACGCGATAAATAAAGTAATAAGTGTAATAATATAATAATAAAACAGCATGGAAACACGCTTTAACTCCGAATTGATATGTATTTACGGAGAGCACGGACGTATTTCTTTATTCAATAATTAAAGCATCGTATATCATAGTTTAATTGAATTCACCTAAATTTCATCAATTGGCGACATAAAGCTTATTATTATTATCCTTATCTTACATTATACGATTACTAATAAGAGAAATCTATTCTAGATTTATCTTTAAAGAATGAAATCTTAAAACACAAGAATGTTTGATCACACATGCAGTGCCATAACAAAAAAAAAATAAGGATTTCCTTTTATTGATTTCAATATGATGGCGTGGTTAAAGGAAAAGGACCACGAGTACTGAGGTACAAATTTAGATAAAAGAAATAAACGTAATATCAGTTTTCTTTTGAAAACCCTGAGTCAAACAATGATAGGCAATGCATTTCTTTGTGAATGGCTTGCTTTAGAAATATAGAGAATTGTGTAATGAATAAATCGAGAAGACAAGAATGAAAAGAATGAAAGAGCGAGATCACAATGCTTTTTACATTCGCGACTCATTTTCCTTATATAATATAATGACTGATATAGAGATATTATAGAGCTTAATGTGGAAGCAAGACTCATTTAATGATCTCTAAGAAGAAAATTTATATACTGAAACAAAGGATTTAGTTTATGAAATGACAAGAGATATGCATATACGATACAATACAATACGCGTATTATCTATTTTTACTTATGATCATGATCACATTTAATTTTTAAATGCATCCGAATTTAATAATTTTAAGCAGCATATGTTGTGAGCAAACTTTGTTACAATTACGACAAAATGCGATAACAACAATTGTTGAAACAATCCTAAAAAAAAAAAAAATTGGCGAATTCCTTTGATGATTTTCCCCCAAGAAATAAAAAAAAAAACACGTGATTTCCTAAATCAGAATTATTATAATTATTATCGGGATTGTTTTAATATAAAAGATATTATATGAAAATTACGATTTTCAAAATCTCATGCATTCACACATCCTAAAACGGTTAGGAATTACTTGGCGCATTTTTCTTGGCTACCAAATATATCATAAAAAATTATTTACATTTGACAAACTGTAAATCTTGTAAGAATTAAGGGGGTTGCCTAGAGATTTAGATCTCAATGCGAAGTAAAGTTATCGCACGTTTTTTTAGTGTTGTAGTTGATAGTTTTTTTTTTAGCATAAATCAATTACAGGAAAATAAAATGATACGATGTCAAAATATTATATTAATCATTATTCGATATTACTTAAACATCAGTAACTAAATATATCGAAGATAAACTTATTGACAACAAAATTATCACAAATCTCATCTCATTTATACAGCATTTTGATAAACACGATAAACATGATAAACAACAGCATCGATTGATAGTCGTCAATCGACAACAATATATTTGGACTTGCCACGATAGATTTTTATTTTAAACTCAATATGGAATTCCAAATATAAGATAAATTTTTATTTTTAACTCAATATGGAATTCCGAATCTAAAATTCTTGGTTTTTCTAGTAACATCAATTTCCAATTCCGAGATACATTTCTAAAATTATCTTTTTATAGAAATCTACAATTACCTTTTTATAGAAATATGCAATTAAGAATCTGCAATTATTCTTTTGACGTATTTTTTTCTTGATATTTTCCGACATGGATTATGACTTTCAAATGAAATTTTCTTAGCAATTTCAGATGTTTCTTCTCTTTCATTTATGACTTTCAAGTGAAATTCTCTTAGCAATTTCAGATGTTTCTTCTCTTTTATTTATGACTTCATTGATCGTATCAATAGCAATTTTCTTAGCGATTGGGGATTTTCCTTCTCTTTTATTTATGACTTTATTAATTGCCATTTTCCTTAACAATTTCGGATTTTTCTTCTCTTTCATTTATGACTTCATTAATCGTGTCGAGAGCAATTCTCTTAACAATTTCGGATTTTTCTTCTCTTTCATTTATGACTTCATTTATGACTTCATTAATTGTATCAAGAGCAATTTTCTTAACAATTTCGGATTTTCTTCTCTTTTATTTACGAAATTATCTTAGCACGTGTTTCTTCATTTACATAGGAAAAATCTGGTCCGGGGGAAAATAAAAAAATTTTGATAATTTCTATAATTCCATAATTTCTTCAGTTATTTAAGAGTCAAAGAGAAACTTCTTCAATTACAATATTTCGTTTTGACATCTTTTTTTGGGGGATAATTGCTAAAGCTCACCGGTGGTGATTGTCAAAATTAGATAATTCCTCTTTGCACATAAATTTAATTTTGCCCAATGGTGACAATCACTGGTGGTGATCTTAAACAATTTTCTCAGTTTGTCTAATTTTGTTGGTTATATCCAAGTATTTAAACTATAGTTATAAAGTCTCTTAGTACATTTTAATTTCTTTAACTTCTTTTAAATGAAGAGAGAGAAATTTTTCGTTTGGTTCATTAAATTCAAAATGCATTTCTAATGAGAGAGTCTCAAACAAAACCCTTTATTCTTTAAATAATATCAGAGACAAAAACAAAATTCTTATAATAAATGAAATTTAGCTAATTTTGCCAGCGTTAACATAACATATCACATGATATTTATCAAAATCATGAGAATTTTAATCTAACATAGTTTTTTTTCTTAGTTAATTTTTTTATTGATTGAAGATTAGTTACATTAATGATGTCATCCAAAAATTTCATAAAATTTATTTAAAAACAAATGATTTTGAAAATTCAATCTTTCTGTTTTCTATATTTTTCCATATTTATTATTATTATTATTGGTAATGACATTCCAAATTATAAAATGAATAAAATATTTACATGAAAATAACCTTTCGAATTTTAGTAAAAAAATATTTATATTCCCGGTTTTCTATCTTTTTTTGAAAATTGAAGAACGAACCAATTCTTCCTCAGAAGGAAGTTCATCATCTTCAAAGAAATTATTATAATCACTATAATCATTATAATCATTATAATCATTTTTATTCAGATTTTTATCATTTTTATCATTTTTATCAGTTTTATCATTATTACTCGGTCTTTTATCTTCATATATTATTTCATTAACATTCTTATCTTCCTCCTCATCATCATCTGATATAACTATACAGTCCTTTGAATAATACATTGTTTTTTTAGGAGATATTACATTTACATCGGTTTTGGTTAAATCAGATTTATCATCAAAAGCGGTTAATGAAATTGGAGAAATACTTCCACAAAGTGATCGAGGATAATCAAACGAGGATATTATGATTGGTGGTGAGCTAGTAGGAGAAGATGACTGAAATGACTTTCTTGGTGGTGAAATTTGTAACTGTTCTGTTCCGATCGGACTTAATTTATCCATAAAAGAATTAGGTCGCCTTTTTTTCCCGATAGGTTCATTAATCGGTGGAAATTCCTCTTCTTCAAGTGTGTGCTTTGATCCCTTCTCCATATCATTATCCAAATCTTTATTTCTAATGCTTGATGATTGTACTTTAAATGATTTATTTTCCATCCCTACTTGTAAATTTTTATCGTCTCTCTCAGATTCATCCTGAAAGTTCATGAAACTTGAATCATATTCTATGTCCATCGCATATAAATCATCGGTATCTTCTATGATTTCTATGATTTCCGTATTCAAATCAAGTTCATTTAATTTATGTCCATTACTAACATAATCAACATTTTCTTGGATCACTTCGTCAGTTTGTTCCAGATCATCTTGGGAGATATTTCCTACTTTCTGAACGATTTGTTCAACTTCAGGAGTAATGTTTTGTTTTACCTCGTTAGTTTTCTTTCCATTCTCCTCATTCTCCATATTGTTTTCATTCATAGGTAATACCATTTCACAATTTCCTGTTAACACTTCATCATTTATTGAATCAAATTCTTCAACGTTATCTATGTTGTCTGTAATAGTCAAGCGCGTAAGTCCACTGGTGGAAATATCCGAATTGTCATTAAGACTTATTCTTTGATTTTCTCCCGATATCGATGATTCTTCTGGAGTTTGTTTATCTTCAAGTGAATATTTTGTAACCGGTAAACTATGCAGTAGATGGATTTGAGGAAATAAGGGGAAATAAGGAAGATGCAAGATTTCCGTTGATCAAGCAAATATTTAATTATTCCTACCCTAAACGATATTCTAATTGATTTCGGATATTATATATAGATCTAGATTCACCTTTAAATCCCCCAAGAATTGTTACCTTTTGAGATTCCAGACATAAAACTCCACGTAAAATTAAAGTATTTTTTACTGATATCTATAGATTGTTATTATTATTCTTTTTTTTTTTAAAAAATATATATATATATTTATTTATTTATTATAAAATTATGGAAATAAAATATTGAAACAAACCTTTGTCCCAATGGGTGTAAGCAAATTTAATTGTAATACAGGTTTAAGTTCCATAGCGTCAATAATCTGAGCCCCATCGGTTAAGTATAACCTGAGCATTTCTCTTGGAAATTGAATCAATTCATTTTTTTTATCTCGTATATCATTATATTTATGACCTTGCTTAATGGAACCTGACAAGTGACTATTGATTATATCAAAAAGTGTTTGGTTTGGTATCCCAACTTCAAAAATCTCTACTACTTGAAGAGTTACAGGATAATGTTCACCAATAATTATTTTGTGAGAATTATCAATGAAAGGTGGAAGGTGTGGTTTCATTGAATATTTTAAATCTGATTCTAAGAATTCGTTGTAAACTGCTTGATATAATTTTTGATTATTCGCATTTTGATATTCTAATTTGCTTTGAAGTTTATCTAAACATTGTTGTAACCACGCATCTTGGAGCTGAATACTATCAGCTACTTTAAACCGATTTTTCACGAATAAAGCTGACATTGGAATTAAGTTTGTTTTGAGATAATCAATGTAGATCATTTCCGAAAGTCATGAATCATGATGATAAATAATTAATTTCATCAGTTTAATAATTTCATCAGGGCTTAGACCTTTTTTTTTCTCTTAATATGACTGAATTAGTTGGAAACACTTCTTCAAAACAAAGAAGAAAATTTTTATTTTTTTTATCATTTATATTATCTAAAAAAGACTATTCTAATGTCACAAAAATATTGTCACCATTTATAAATAAATTTGGTCTTGAGTTTCCAAGTAATGAAGAATTTAAGTCTACTTGCAAGTTAGTTAGTTTTAAAAATATAAAATATTATATTTGGATTTTGTATTTGTACTTTATAAATAGAGTTTTAATATATATATTTTTTTAGTTCCCAAACTCATAAACATGAGACGGCTTCTGGTGCTATTCGTTGTCTTCATGATGAATGTTTACCCAAAACTTCTCGAACAGGCATTACCGATTTTATTAAAGTATACGCTATAATCAATCTTGTTGAAATTATAAAGCAACTTCCAACATTATCCAAGAATAAAAAAAGGTTGGTAATAATTTTCTTTAAAAAAAAAAACATTAGAATTGATGTTATCATTATATTTTACAATTTAATAAAATTATTTTTATTGAAATTCAGAAATCATTAATTATTTATTAATTATTAGTTTCCTAAAAATTATAGATAGTCTATTTAAAACATCGTCATTTCGATTCGCACTTTCAATTTCATCTTTTGCCGTAGTATACCAAACCTTATTACGATTCTTTACACGTAAATTTGACCCTTTACTTGGTCCCCACTCTAGAATGAATATAATTTGTTCACCTTTGGTACCTCCATTTTTAGCTGGCCTGTTTGCAGGACCAACTTTACTTATTGATAATATTCAATCGAGACGTATAGATATTTCTACTTATGCATTATGCAAAAGTTTGCAATTTATCTATAGTGCTTTAAGAGATAATCGAATCATTCCTATAATGCCTTGGTGGTGGGGTGCTTGGTTATCATTTCCGATTAGTTTTTCTCAAATGGTTTATTGTTATTTAATTCATCCCGATATTTTCCCAGTAAGTTTCATATATATTTATTTTGTTTATTTTATTTATTTTATTATATTTATTATATTTATTATATTTATTATATTTATTATATTTATTATATTTAATGTTTCTTTCTTTTTTTTTAACCAAAAATTAAAATCTTTTGATATAATTTCAATAGAGTAGTTTTGGTCAGTTTATTACAAATCGAAGTTCTACTTACGTACAACGACGTCCAAGTTATTTTCCAGATACCATACCTTGGCCAAAAGGACGAGAAATAGTTGATCGAATTGCTATATTGGCATCACTTCATTATCCTGAATTTTATTCGCCAAAACTTCATGGTAGAGATCCTGCACTTCCCAAAGTATTAAAACCAATTCAACCAATTCTGGAAATTGCGCATCCGGCTCATAATAAAATGATGTGCGCTACGTTACACCCCGAGGATCCCAGTTGCTTTATAACATATTTAAAATTTATAGCTAAGGAAGGAGTTGCAGCACTTAAATTTATGTCAATTGGTCATGCCATTTTTTTAGCTACTAGGTGGAAATATTATCTTTCAAGGTGAAAATTTTACTATAACAATTTTCTGTATACTTAACCCTTTTTTAAATCTTTTCTTTAAATCTTTTCTTTAAATCTTTTCTTTAATTCATTTTATTTTTATTTTATATTAGACCGAAGGAAGCGAATTATGTAATACCAGAGATATTTAAAGGTGCCACATTCATTACTATGTCAATTGCTACAGCTTGGGGATTAATTTGCGGATTCCAAAATTTATTTCCAAATAAATTTATGTCTATATCAAGGTATTTATTAAGTTTTTAAGTGTAATTTCCTTTTTAATATATTTATATGATTTTTTTTTTTTTTTACCAAACATTTTCTCAAATGATTTCAGAATCTATTTAAATGGATTTATTGGTGGATTATGGATTTTGTTATTAGACCCAGTTCGACGTACGGAAATCGGAATGACTAGTTTTCGATTTTTACTTGAAACATCCTGGAAATTATTGGTTAAAAAGGGAAAAGTCAAGAGCATTAAGTAAGTGATTTAATTTTTCTTGAAAATTTAAATGTAATTTGGTGTCAATTTTTAATTTTATTTTTTATTAAAAGAAACGGCGAGGTTATTTGTTTTTCGTTCGCCATGGCTTGCATAATGACCATNTTTAAATCTTTTCTTTAAATCTTTTCTTTAATTCATTTTATTTTTATTTTATATTAGACCGAAGGAAGCGAATTATGTAATACCAGAGATATTTAAAGGTGCCACATTCATTACTATGTCAATTGCTACAGCTTGGGGATTAATTTGCGGATTCCAAAATTTATTTCCAAATAAATTTATGTCTATATCAAGGTATTTATTAAGTTTTTAAGTGTAATTTCCTTTTTAATATATTTATATGATTTTTTTTTTTTTTTACCAAACATTTTCTCAAATGATTTCAGAATCTATTTAAATGGATTTATTGGTGGATTATGGATTTTGTTATTAGACCCAGTTCGACGTACGGAAATCGGAATGACTAGTTTTCGATTTTTACTTGAAACATCCTGGAAATTATTGGTTAAAAAGGGAAAAGTCAAGAGCATTAAGTAAGTGATTTAATTTTTCTTGAAAATTTAAATGTAATTTGGTGTCAATTTTTAATTTTATTTTTTATTAAAAGAAACGGCGAGGTTATTTGTTTTTCGTTCGCCATGGCTTGCATAATGACCATTTATAAAACTCAACCAAAGAGTATATCTTCACCTTATGTAAGGAATACCATAGAGAAATTAATGGGTGATTCATAATAAAGTGACTATCTTTTTTAAAACGAGGTTAGTTAAATTTATTAATTATTCATTTTTTTTTTTTTGCATTTCGCATTGTAGAATATTTCTAGAATTATTTAATAATTTATCATTATATTAAATTAAAGAATTATGAAATTGTTATATATAATCTACAGACCAAGAAGTAATTTTAATTTATTAAAGAATATGAAATTATCCAATACTAAATAATTCGAAGTATCACAAAAAAGGGGGAGGAAATCTACATAATTGAACATATTTACAGCAAAGATGTATATTTTTTATAATTATCTTTCAAATCCGTATTTGACCATTAAAGAAAACAACAAAAATGTGTCGAGCGAAGAAATAAAAATCCCAATATAATGTCAATTATTTTGTAAAAATGAAAATAACATCCAGCAAACCCTAAATACTTGTTGCTCTTTGGTAATGAATTCCAAATGAATAATAATTCAAGAGAAGGGATATTTAAAAATTTTGTACACTAGAAATATAAAATTAAGTGTCCATTTAAAATCAAAAGGAAACCGAGACGCCAATAATAATCCAGGAATTTATGTTTTTTCGCAAACTAATTTTCCTAGTTAAACTAAACAATCTTGTCGCACGTTAACAAAGGCACTGGAACCAACACCATTTCTAGATAGTTCACGGAGAACCACCGAAGCCTGACGATAAGCTTTTTCTAATGGTGGTATCGCAGGTTTACCTTGTGAAACTGTACCAAGATATAATAAGTAATCAAATTTAATAATCAAATAATCAAATAATAAGTGAGGATCAAAATTATTAATCTACACACCCAAAATAGCGCTATTTAAAGAGTTCGCAACAGGTTCACGTCCAGATGGATCTAATAAATGTGATACACAACTCCTACGTGGGTCAGTGTATGCTAATAATGAAAACGCGTCCTATATATTTTAAATTATTTAAAAAAGTTATTATCTTTGCCTAAAATATTACATTTTATATCTAATATTAAGAAGAAGAAAAATAACCTTTAATGTGTTCTTTATTTCATCACGATAATCGTCACGGTAATCATCTTGCAATTCATAACCAAATTTCAACGCATTTGCCATCGTTCCATCTAATCCATGTAATCCAGACCAAATATCTTTTCGTCGCTTAGATGTTTTCTTTTTAACAGATGATGCACCAAATAGATCATCAATAGAATCATCACTCGTTGAGGCTGCAAATTCATCTACATCCATGGCATCCTCAAATTCTTCTTCTTCTTCTTCTTCTTCTTCTTCATCATCATTCTCATCTTCTGATTCCTCTTCATTACTCTCGTTAACAACTTCGTCACCACCTTCGTCGTCATCGTCACCGATATCGTCATCTATCATGGCTTTAGTCTTATCATTCCTTATTACATCATCGTCACGATCTGTTAATGTTATTTCAGTTCCAGCACAAGCCCCCAACATTTCTATAAATTTACGACACCGAAGTTGGAAAAGAATATCACGATTAGAAGGCAATACGGAAGGATAAAAAGTATTTGTCAATTTGATAGCATTATCGATATCTCCGGCAAGTACCGCGTCACGAATTCCTAAAAACATAATTTGATAATAAATTGTTGATAAATTATTGAAATTTTAATTAATTCTAAATTAATTAATTAATTAATTAATTCTAGATTAATATTGTGCATACTTTGTCGATTTATCATATCTTTATCTTTATCCAGTAATGGATTTTCACTTTCGACCCCTTCCATTTCACTATTATCAACTTGAGGTAGTTGTACGGTATTTCTTGAAAAAGTCTTAGCAGTATCACTATATCCATGATGAACCAAATAAGATAAAATGAGATGATGAACGGCTGATGTGAGATTTGCTTCCGANTCTTCTTCTTCTTCTTCTTCTTCTTCTTCTTCTTCTTCTTCTTCTTCTTCTTCATCATCATTCTCATCTTCTGATTCCTCTTCATTACTCTCGTTAACAACTTCGTCACCACCTTCGTCGTCATCGTCACCGATATCGTCATCTATCATGGCTTTAGTCTTATCATTCCTTATTACATCATCGTCACGATCTGTTAATGTTATTTCAGTTCCAGCACAAGCCCCCAACATTTCTATAAATTTACGACACCGAAGTTGGAAAAGAATATCACGATTAGAAGGCAATACGGAAGGATAAAAAGTATTTGTCAATTTGATAGCATTATCGATATCTCCGGCAAGTACCGCGTCACGAATTCCTAAAAACATAATTTGATAATAAATTGTTGATAAATTATTGAAATTTTAATTAATTCTAAATTAATTAATTAATTAATTAATTCTAGATTAATATTGTGCATACTTTGTCGATTTATCATATCTTTATCTTTATCCAGTAATGGATTTTCACTTTCGACCCCTTCCATTTCACTATTATCAACTTGAGGTAGTTGTACGGTATTTCTTGAAAAAGTCTTAGCAGTATCACTATATCCATGATGAACCAAATAAGATAAAATGAGATGATGAACGGCTGATGTGAGATTTGCTTCCGACGCAGCTTGCGAAATTGGTGCAGTAGTTAAAGGTGATGATATTAAATCCATAGGTATAGAATTAATTTCATTCCACAAACGCGTCTTTTCTTCCTGTATAATAAATTTCTTTAAATTTTCATCTATGAAATTTTCATAATAAATAAATTAAAAAAATTAAATTTCTTACCTTCATATAATGTTCAATCGCAAATTTAAATTTCCTATGTCCGAAATTAGCTTCAATAGATTCACCTTGAGTTCTTAATCCAATAGAAGGATAAAGAATTCCTTTCAAATCTCGGAATGCTATGCCTTTAATAAATAAATAAATAAATAAGTCAAAAATGAAGAATATGAAGTTATATTAAAGAGACAAACTGGTTGAATGTTATCCAAATAACCAATTACCCAAATGTTTTCCATTTTTCGTATAAAATGCTGTACCATCTCTAAAATTTAAACAACATCCTATGGTATCTCCCGTTGTGAATCCTGGTCCATACGGTTTACCAGATCCGGAACAACAGAATGAATGTCCATCATCTCCGTGATAACCCCAGGAGTCATTTTCCCAACCTAAATATATATAATTATAAATAATCTAGTTATTTAATATTTCAACTAGAAATATTGATATTATAAAGCCATATTTACCAGGTAATCTATTTAAAAGAACTTGCTTTGCGCAAAATCCAATACCAATATATCTAAAGAAAATATACATATAGGCATTTTTTTGTTTTTTAGTTTGAAATTTCATAGATTTTAATCAATTTTAATAAATTTTATTAAAAAACGCGAAAAATAACAAGAATCCAATTCAGTACCCCTCCTTTCCTTTACTTATAATGTCAATTTCGAAATAGAATAATCCACATTGTGGGGGCATTGAATGATTAGCACGAATGGCTGCTGCATCCGTATCATTCTTGCCCGAACCTTTTTTACGTTCAAAAGATAATTTCATAAGTTCAATATGGAAGGATAATTTTTTTTTTTTTTTTTTTTTTTTTTGGATAATTTTTTGGATAATTTATTTGAATGGAGTCATTTATAATAATATAAAGCTAGCTCCAAAATTTATATATGTGTTTAAAAAAAATTTATTAAAATATTTTTGTCGATACATAATATAAGATTCAACAAAAAAAAAAAATCAGCACTTAGCATGAACTCAAATCATAACATTTTCTACGTTTTGTAAATTCCCAAAGTATTTTTATTATCTTTATTAAAAAAAAATTATGAAAATTATGAAATTCTAAGTATAATATCTCACCTATATAATTTACTTTAAGCCTATCGGAATCCACGCTCAAATGAGAACATTTATCATCAACGTTCCATTCCGTTGGCAAAGCCACGTTTTCGAGTAGATCTTTATCAACATCGTTCCCATCCTTCTCATGCGCCTTGTAATACAATTCTGCAAAATTTGTATTGGAAAGATATTCTGGGAGTTTAATTACTGGAGGATTCGATTTTGTTTGTGGAATTGACGCAGGTCTGTTCAACGGAGACGACGACGAAGTAAGAGGATGGTTGTAATATGTTGTACGTGTCGAAGAACCGGAAGCATATGATGTCGAGGTGCTGTTTGGATAAGCATTCGACCACGAAAGAGTTGTACGAGGTTGACTAGACTGAGCGGACAACATTGCAGAATAATGTGAACCAGACATGTTAGTTGGTGGTGAATAAGGTGAAGCAGACAATATTGCTAAATGTGCTGCAGTTGCACTATTCAAGGCATTAGCTCTCCGGGAGGAGCCAGAATTGGAAGAAGTATTTGTCATTAACAGACACTAGAACGTAACAATCTTGTGAAAGTATACGAATCTAGTAAATGTCAAGATTAATTAGATAGTTCAGATGTTATGAATTATTGCATTCTTTTGCCGTTCTCATATTAATCGATCATATGCATCGGGTCACCATCACGTGGAATCAATTTTTATTATAAAAGAAAATTACCATACTGAGGTATAAAAACATATTTAAAATAAGGATAATAATTTTAAAATCAAACTTCTACCTAAGAAATCAGTCCTAAAGGGAAGGTTAACAAATCAACACATCCTGCTAGATCTTCACCAGACGATAAGTACTCTTGTCGTCAAAGTAACATTAAAAAACCGATTTTAGATTTTGTTGACACATTTACCAAGCAAACCATTGTAAAAAAAAAAAAAAGGAATAAAAGAATACAATAGTAATAATAGTAATAGTATTTTTGACACGTAAATGTTTACTTAAATCAAAAAAAATATTTATATTTCATAGTTTATATCAATATTACACGTAATAATATTATTATATTTATAAATAGATAATAACATAATTTCATTTAAATAAGCACACAGAAATTCTTTAGCAATTAAATTAGGAAATTACCTTACCTATTACTTATTAAAGTTGCTCTTCAAAAAATGTAATCAAGTTGAATTAAATTATCAAGATAAAGAAAAATTATATCTCCTGGATTACCGTATTAATATTATTAATAAATTTGTTGTCAGTGAGATTTGCTTCCAACGTAGCATGCAAACGCGTCTTTTCTTCCTGTATAATAAATTTCTTTAAATTTTTATCTATGGAATTTTCATAATAATAAATTAAAAAAAATAAATTTATTACCTTCATATAACGTTCGATCTCAAATTTAAATTTCTTATGTCCGAAATTAGCTTCAATAAATTCACCTTTAGTTCTTAATCCAATACAAGGATAAAAAGTCCCTTTCAAATCTCGGAACGCTATGCCTTTAATAAATAAATATGTTAAAAATGAAACATATGAAGTTATATTAAAGAAACAAACTGGTTGAATGTTATCCAAATACCCAAATTTTCTCCGTTCTTCGTAAAAAATGCTGTACCATCTCTAAAATTTAAACAACATCCTATGGTATCTCCCGTTGTGAATTTTGGTCCATAATATTTACCACTGCCTGGAGAACAGAATGTACACCCATCATCTCCGTGATAACCCCAGGAGTCATTTTCCCAGCCTAAATGTATAATTATAAATAATCTAGTTACTTTATTATTTCAACTAGAAATGTTGATATTATAAAAATCATATTTACCAGGTAATCTATTTAAAGAAACTTGCTTTGTACAAAATCCAATACCAATATATCTAAAGAAAATAAACATAGATAGGCTTTTTTTTTAGTTTTTGAAGTTTCATGGATTTTAATCAATTTTAATAAATCTTATTAATAACAAGAATCCAATTCAGTACCCCTCCCTTCCTTTACTTATAATGTCAATTTCGAAATAGAATATTCCACATTGTGAGGGGATTGAATGATTAGTACGAATAGCTGCTGCTTCCCTATCATTCCTGCCCGGACCTTTTTCGTTCAAAAGATGATTTCATATAATTTTGGATAATTTATTTGAATGGAGTTATTTATAATATTATAAAGCTAGCTCCAAAATTTACATAAATATGTTTAAAAAAAATATTTTTGTCGATACATAATATAAAATTCAACAAAAAAAAAAATAATGAACTCAAATCACAACATTTTCTATGTTTTATAAATTCCCAAAGTATTTTTATTATTTTTATTAAAAAAATTATGGAATTATGAAATTCTAAGTATAATATCTCACCTATATATTTTACTTTAAGTCTGCTTGAATCTACGCTCAAATGATAATATCTATCGTTAACGTTCCATTCCGTTGGCAAAGTCATGCTTTTGAATATCTCATGCACCCTGTTATAACTTTCCGCAAAATTTGTATTGTCAAAATAATCTGGGAGTTTAATTACTGGATAATATGGAATTGACACACTTCTTCTGGTTCTCCGTCGAACTCGAACAGACCCTCTGTTTGGATACTCATTCGAATCAGACATGTTAGTTGGTGGTGAATAAGGTGAAGTAGACAATATTGTTAAATGTGCTACACTATTAACTCGAAAAGTATTTAACAAATGAATCTGATCGCATCGGAGTAAACATCACGTGGAATCAATTTTTATACCAAATTTTATGGAATTTATCGAAAAAGAAAAATGTATCTAATGTACCATACTGACGAAGCTGGCAATCGTGTTTACACGCTCAAGGTAATATAAAAATGTATTTAAAATGTATTTAAAATAAAGGAGATAATTTTTTTAAAATCAAGCTTTCTACCTTAGAAAACCAGTCCTGAAGGGAAAGTTACCAAATCGGCACATCCTGCTAGATTTTCACCAGACGATAAGTTTTCTCGTCATAGAGTAACATTAAAAAAACGATTTAAAATTTTGTTGACACAATTACCAAGCAAACCAATGTAAAAAAAAAAAGAAGCAATAACAGTATGTAGTAATGGAAAATAAATAATATCTTTGACATTTTATTGATTTAAAAAAAAAATTTACATTTCATGAATTTACAAGTTTTCTAATTATTAGTTTATATTAATTTTACACGTAATAATATTATTATTTATTATTACTACGGATTTAAACTATATTCCGATACTTTCCTTCATTAAAATAAATAATAATATAGAAAAATAATATAAATAATGTAATATTTGAGAGATTAATTCACAACTTTATAAATAAATAAATTAAAATCCGAAACAATAACAAAATAATTCATTTAAATAAGCATATAAATTCTTTAACGATTGAATTAAGAAATTACCCCCTTTACCTATTACTTCGACCTCCTTACCAAAGTACATTTCTGCTAACTCTTCAACAAATGCACCATCTTCATACGGATCTAAACCAAGTTGAATTAAATGATCAGGATAAAGAAGAATTATTTCGCCTGAATCATATACACTAGATGAAACCGTTCTCAACATATTAAACAAATTTGTTGTCAATGCTTGGAAAAATCTATGAAAAATAATAAAAATAATAGATAAATGAATAAAATATAAAGAAAAAAAAATTTCATTGCTAATAAATATGAATACATATGCACCTTATCAGTTCCACTTCAATTTCAAGTGTTTCTCTTGATCCTTCAACATTTAAAAGACTTGGTTCATCATCTTGGTTGCCTAACAAGATTTCATTATTTTCTCCTTCGATATCATGATCATCATCATATAATCTTTGATATCCATCTCTTCCATACCACCAAAACCAACCACCAAACATTAGTTTACGCCAAGTATCTGTCATATTTTCACCATCCTCTTCATCAGAATAATGATTTATACCATGAGATACTAAAATCTTTAACAAAACTCGATATCGTCTAATATCAGTCACACTTATTTTCGTGGACAACTTTGATCCAGGTGAAGCAATTAAAGTTGGATGCGAATTATTATTTATATCATCATTAGACATATTAACTAATAGATCATATAAATTATTTTTATTTTGAAGTATTTGATCCGTTGTACCTAGAGAAGAAGAAGTAACGATTTTTTATTTAAAAAAATACTCATGAAAATACTAATAAAAATACTCAACAAATTCAACATATTCAATATACGTACATGCAACATACCCTCCTTCCATAGACTCAATTAATGAGATATCACTTACTCCAACATTAAATAAAGGTTTAATCTTTTCAACTTTCTTGTTTATAGTTCGAGCAATTTGTGTTGAAATATTGGCAAGAAGACATGTTCCATAAACTGTAATAAAAGAATTATATTTATATAAATCCAAATAATAATAATAATAATAATAATAATAATA
>PQFF01000329.1:59628-81160 GCA_003547095.1 Diversispora epigaea | reverse complement strand
TATATTTTAAAAAATTTTAAGTATATTTCAAGTATATTTTAAAAAATTTTAAGTATATTTTAAGAAATTTTAAGTATATTTTAAGTATATTTTAAGTATATTTTAAAAATTTTTAAAAAAATTTAAGTATATTTTAAGTATACGACTTCTTATAGAGCTAGATAAATTCTTTAATTAAAGATATATATAACTAGGTATTTTTTTTACTTTCATATATAGAATAAATTCTGCATAAATCTCAAAAAGATAAAATATCTCAAAAATCTAAAATTAATTTTAAAAAAATGTATAATCATATACATATTGTATACATATTGGATATTTGATATGCTATACCCAATAGATACCTAATATATATACAATATGTGCATAGAGCTCCGCAGTATTGTACATTTTGTATGTTCCTAGATTTTTTACTGTCCCAATGTCCCATGTCCTACTGTCCTTACCCTTATTGGGCTTATAAAGATATATTAAAATTTTATAAATATATGTAAAATTTAATTTTAAAAAACTTTAATTAATGACTTAAACTAAGTTTTATAATAGAATTTTTTATAATTTAAAAAATTATTTTTGTTCCAAATTGTCCCAAGATATCCCATGACAATACTGGAGCTCCGTATAAGCTAACTTGCAAATCTCATTATATAGTAGGCTCGCAAGTCGACTCGAAAGTCTTATAAGTAATTAGATTTGCAAACTGACTCATGAAGAGCTTTATATCATTAGGAAATTTTTTCAAGTGTAATATTCTGTAATTTTAACATGATAGTAAATTTCTGTAATTTTTCACGTAATATTACGGAAATTTTTGAAAGTTATTGAAATGTTTTTGTAATTTTGACATTTTAAAAAATTTTCGAAAATTTTCGTAATTATTATGAAAATACATATAGGCTGATTATGAAAGTCTTAAAATTTTAGATCAAGTAATATCCTCTTAGCCAATTATAATTTTATTTATTTTTTCGAAGAAATTTAAAAATCAAAAAAATCTCAATATTTTATTAAAGAAACTATTTCTCAACTCCTAAATAAAAACATTTGGCACAAAATTTTATATATATTTGTAATTTTTAAAAATATTTTATTAAGTAAATAAGAGTTTAAATATAAGTAGATCTGTTATTAAGTACTTGTCAACCCATCAAACCCGATCTTAACCCATCAACCCAATCTCCTTACCCTGCGGAAATTTGTTTTATTTTTTTCTTAAAAGGTTTAATAACGTTATTTTATTTTATTTTTTCTTTTATTTTATTTACTTTACCCCAAAAGAACAACTTTACTTAGTAGTTAAAATCTATTATCAATAAGTTTTATTAATTTTATTAAAAGGTAAACTTTTTCCTAATGTGTCTGTTGCAGTTGCATCTGAATAAAGAATAAGGAACAAAATACATGCTGAAGATGGAATTGAGGCTTCCGCATATTTCTACCAATTTCCAGAATTTTGTTTTGCATATGATTTTTCCCCTTGATGCTGATATAAATAAGAAGATTAATAAAACTTTATAAATATTTAAAATAAGACAGAATTTAATATATATTTACTTTTTTATTTTCATATTTAAATATAAAATATTGAAGTATTTCAGGATTTGACAAAAGAATTTCAATACAATTTTTAATTGGACAATAATTAATGAAATACTCTCGATTATTATGCACGAATATACAATGTTTAGAATATGATAATTGTGATATATTCATTTTGTCCATGAACTTTCAATCCCAAAAAAAGTCATACTCTCTCTCCGCGTCAGTTATTCATGGGCGCAGTAAACAAATTTAAGTGAACTTATTTTTCTCTAATATCTAGTCGGAAGGTAGCAGGTCGACCTGATAAGACTAGTTCGAGGGCCTGGATTGAAGAATAAGTCCGCGACGTTCTGTTTCTGGTGTCTGGTTCTGGTTTCTTTGGTGGAAAACGTAAACGATGTCTCTTCTCTTTTTCTTGAGGGCACGCAGGAAAAATATATTTTATTTTTTTTCGTGTTAATACGGGGTATATAAAGTAACGAAAGAACGAGTTAGGTGCCACTACTTCTCCCCTGGAAAAAGTAGTCTAGTACGAACGAACGGTGGAAACAAAGAAGTTTTCCTGGAGCTGTCTAAAACTTTCGTTGACGAAGGGTATTTCTGCGCCACAAAATTTTTCATTTTTTATGGTCATAACTTTTTGGGGAAATTGTCAAATTTCAGTTTGACCCTGAATTGTCGATCTTGACGATCAGGTGTGACGCGAAAACTGCGGCGATTTGTGGAACTATGGTGACGATCGGCGGTGTGGATGTTATTAAATTATTGGATTTATAAATATTGGATATCTTTACCACGTGACTTGCAGATGGTTTGATCGGGGATTTAGCTCTGGACATTGCAG
Organism: Diversispora epigaea; assembly: GCA_003547095.1. NCBI lineage: Eukaryota > Fungi > Glomeromycota > Glomeromycetes > Diversisporales > Diversisporaceae > Diversispora > Diversispora epigaea. Next base: position 78,771 of record PQFF01000329.1, on the reverse strand, counting down.
GGTATGCTGGGAGAACCCTCCGGTTCGACAAATAATTTCACCAACATCTAATGCGTGTAGGTCTGAGCCTTTTTCTTAAATCTGGAGTCCGGGTTCTTGTGTTAACCTCGGGGAAACAGCGTAAAGGTATAAAGGACGAGGAATTGTCCTCTAAGGTGTCGTAGGTGGGAAGAAGTCATATATGTGAGGACCGATGTTGTTCGGTAAGGAGTTGAAGGGGTGGGATTACAAAATTATGGCCTCATAGTTTTTATTTTTTATGACAAGTGTGGTGCTTTCGCATCTTCCAATGTAATTTTATATTGGTCACAGTTGGGTAGGCGGTAATTAGTATAGAAATATATTAATTTAGTCATAGACTTTTTGTAATTGTACTTGTTTTTTAGTTTTTCGGAACTTGTAAATTTGTATTTCACATTAATCTTAAGCTCTTGCGAGTCTAATAAAAAAAAAACTTTCAACCAGTTTTGATATTTTTGGAAGAGGTAATTAAGATAAGAGTCATTAAATCTGCATATGTCTCGTTTGGAAATTCTTTAATTTCAATTTCAGATTTTTTTATATTATCTTGCAAAGTCAAACTTTTAGGTTCAAATTCTTCCAAAGTATTACTCATATTGGTATCAGATTTTTCTGTATAATTTTACAAACTTTCAAATAAAATTTCATCAAAGTTTTCAAATTCTTCCGAACGAAAAAAAACATCACCAGCATAATTTGAATCACTTTTATATTGATAAGAAATTTCAGATACTGGTAGTAGGTTTTCTTCTTGAATACTTTGCAATTCTTCAATTAAAATCATCACTATCTAATGACATTTCATTTATACTCGAGACTGTATCTGAAATATCATTATTGGATTTTTCTATACTGATATTAAGTTCTTTACAATATTTTACATGTTGGGAGTATACTTGCACGCAAAATTATTTTGGAGTCCTGAAATTACAATTTTGGAGAAAAAAGTCGAAATAGTTTTTCATAAAAGACAAAATTATTTTACTTAAAATTTGAAATTTTTTGATCACCCAGATTTATTCTTTGATTGAAGATACACATAACTAGGTACTTTTTTTACTTCCATATATAGAATAGATTCTGCATAAATCTTAAAAAGTCAAAATACCTCAAAAATCCAAAATCAATTTTGGGAACATGTATAGTTGGGAGTATGTATTTCAGTTTGAAAAATAACAATCACAATATAAACATTTAGACATTGTTTTTAAATTAAAGTTTAATATTTTTACTGAAGTTTTTAGATATTTTTTAATATATTTTTTCATAGTACTTATATATCTTTTCAAATTTTCAAATTTATTTTTTCAATAATAAAAAAAAACTTCCGAATATATTTGATTTGTTTTGCAATTTTCTATATTAATTAATAAATATACAACAAAAAGAACATAAGATTTTATAATAAATACTATATCTGTAAAATTTTGTTTTACAATTTTTGATATACACGATAATTTTGTGATATAAAAAAAATATAAAATTTTATAATAAATGTTATATCTGTAAAATAAATATATATTTATACTTTCGAATATATTCGTATTTCGATAAATTATTCAATAAGTTATAATATATATAAATGTAGATCTTTTAATTATGTTACGTGCAATATATCACAAATGTTTGTTTATTTTAGACCCTTACATTCAGTTATACTCCTAAGTCTCATATACTTTAACCAAAACTAAAATAGACATAAAATTGTGAAAGTATATAATACTTTTAACATGTTCATAGTTAATTTTTTTCGTCTATATTTTTATACTCCTAAGTCTTATCATATGAATTGATTACGAAAGTCTTAAAATTTTAGATCAGATGATATTCTCTCAACCAATTATAATTTTATTTATTTTTTCGAAAAAATTTAAAAATCAACTCCTAAATAAAAATATTCAGCACAAAATTTTACATCTTATCGGCTGATTATAAAAATTGACTAATTTTCTGTTACACAAAAATTTTTTTATTTACCTCTTAATAAAGTTAATAAAACTTATTGATAACAGATTTTGACTACTAAGTAAAGTTGTTCTTTTGGAGTAAAGTAAACAAAATAAAAGAAAAAAATATATATAAAATTTTGTATCGAATATTTTTATTTAGGAGTTGAGAAATAGTTTCCTTAATAAAATATTAAGATTTTTTTGATTTTTAAATTTCTTCGAAAAATAAATAAAATTATAATTAGCTGAGAGAATATCACCTGATCTAAAATTTTAAGACTTTCGCAATCAGCCCATATATATATTTGTAATTTTTAAAAATATTTTATTAAGTAAATAAGAGTTTAAATATAAGTAGACCTGTTAATAAGTATTTGTCAACCCATCAAACCCGACCCTAACTTATTAATTCAACCCCCTTATTCTACGGAAATTTGTTTTATTTTTTTCTTAAAAGGTTTAATAACATTATTTTATCTTATTTTTTCTTTTATTTTGTTTACTTTACTCCAAAAGAACAATTTTACTTAGTAATCAAAATTTGTTATCAATAAATTTTATTAATTTTATTGAAAGGTAAATAAAAAAAATTTTTGTGTAACAGAAAATCAGTTAATTTTTATAATCAACCGATATGTTTAGTCAGAACTAAAATGAACGTAAAATTGTAAAAGTGTATAATATTTTTAACATATTTATATTCCTCTGTAAATATGATAGTTTTTATTCTAGTATTTGGTCAGTTTGAACTATATTAGAAAACTTTTTGGACCGTAAATTTCCGTAAATTTACATCTCGAAAAGTTTTCTGATATATAAGAAATACATATTTTTTTATATATTTTTTTTACATATTTTTTCAATTTGAAATACATATTTTCTCAATGAGTTTCAGTACTTTTATTTCAGGTACCTACAAAAAAACTTCGTGACTTTCTACAAGTTCTTCGCGACCTTCTGTAAGTTCTTCTCGACGAGCTGCAAAAAACAATGATATATCAGAAAGTAATGATGGTAATAAAACTATAACAAAAGTGTTTAAGTATGTATATAGTTTAATTTAACATGTTATTTAAAAATACAAATAATAAGATAATAATTCTAAAAATTTATGAAAAACTAAATAAGTTCGAAACTAATTTTGCAGATATGAAAAAGGTCAAAGTGGTGTGGAAACAGATATTAAAAAAATTAAAAATGAAATATGCTTGCTAACGAACGATAAAGAATTTATGGAGGTAAATTATTACTTTATTAATAGTTTAATGAAATTTGAAATTTTATAATTATTAATAAAATTTTATAAAATAGGATATAATTGTAAGCGCGGCCAAAGTAATATTAAAATTCAATTTATGTTCCAGTTCTCAAAAATTTAAAGAAAGCTGTGAAGCTTACATTTAACAATTTCATGAAGACGTTTATAATTCGTTTGGTTAGAAATGAAATGTATATTATGAATCAAAAATCCAATCAAAGGTATGAAATTTGAAATATTTGAAATATTTCGAAATATTTCAAAATTTATTTCACTTTTTAATAATTAAATATAGTTAAANAAAACAATGATATATCAGAAAGTAATGATGGTAATAAAACTATAACAAAAGTGTTTAAGTATGTATATAGTTTAATTTAACATGTTATTTAAAAATACAAATAATAAGATAATAATTCTAAAAATTTATGAAAAACTAAATAAGTTCGAAACTAATTTTGCAGATATGAAAAAGGTCAAAGTGGTATGGAAACAGATATTAAAAAAATTAAAAATGAAATATGCTTGCTAACGAACGATAAAGAATTTATGGAGGTAAATTATTACTTTATTAATAGTTTAATGAAATTTGAAATTTTATAATTATTAATAAAATTTTATAAAATAGGATATAATTGTAAGCGCGGCCAAAGTAATATTAAAATTCAATTTATGTTCCAGTTCTCAAAAATTTAAAGAAAGCTGTGAAGCTTACATTTAACAATTTCATGAAGACGTTTATAATTCGTTTGGTTAGAAATGAAATGTATATTATGAATCAAAAATCCAATCAAAGGTATGAAATTTGAAATATTTGAAATATTTCGAAATATTTCAAAATTTATTTCACTTTTTAATAATTAAATATAGTTAAATGATAAGATACGTAGTTAACAAGATATATTGTGTAGTAAAATAAGGACTGTTATGTACGATGTTTTTGGAAACTAACTCCACCTAATAAAATCTAACACAAAATCTCAAGAAATTCTAAATTGGAAGTAATTCTCCAGCACCAAAAATTGTTACAAAAAAATTTTTGATAAATCAGATTTCCCCAGAAATCTGACTTATATGGAGGCAATTTTAGAAAAAGTATGGTTCCCAACTTCAAAACCACCTGTACTTGGACAATATCAATCATCCAAACAATATTAGACCCAACAAATGGCAATATAAAAATTTTGGAAGATATTATAAAATATCCTTTATTAATTAATATTGTAAGTTTTGTAACTTCACTTGTAAAAATATTCTGAAAATTTACTAAAAACTTAATAAAAATAGGAAAAAATAAAAAATAAAAAAACATTTGAGATCGAATCTGAATCTGAATCCGAACCTGAAAATTCTCTTCTACCATCTTCCTCTTCTCCAAAAAAACAGAAAAGTGCGTCCAAATTAGTTCCAACTTTAAATAATGAAAATTTATTACAAAGGAGAAAAACTTATACTGTATCTTCAAAACGGAAAAGTGCGCCCGAACCTGTGTCAAATGTAAATAATGATGGTGAAATAGAATTTTCCCCATTAAGCGAAATCCAAAAACGTGCAGAAAAAAAAACCAGAAAAAGAAATTATGAGAAAGTGAAAATGAGAATAAAAGTGAAAATGAAAGTGAAAATAAAAGTGAAAATAAAAGTAATGAAAGTGAAAATGAATCAAATAACGAAAGTAGTAATAATAATAATAATAATGAAGAATAATTTTTTTCTTTATTTGTATATAAATTTTTTTATTTATTTATAATAAATAATAATAAATAAAAATAAATGTTTTAAAATAAATAATAATAAATAAAAATAAATGTTTTATAATAAATAATAATAAATAAAAATAAACGTTTATCGTGAAAATATAAAATTTTGAAAAAATGAAATGAAATGAAATGAAAACAAGTAGATTATTTCGAAAAGTTTTAAAAATATTTTGAAATATCTAAATTACGGAAATTTATTATCAGACATAGGACATTTCTCCTGAATTGCTGTATTATAGTAAAAAAAATTTTTTTAATAATAATTTAATATAAACTTTAAGCTCAAGATCTTTTTTTATTTACTTATAAACTTTAAATATTTTTCTTTAATTTGATAGAGAATATAATAAAGAATCTTTGATTAAAGTTTCAACTTGATATCTTTTAAACTCATAAAGTTTACTTAGAAGCAACTGAAATTTTCATAGTAAAATTTAAATTTTTAACTCAGCGAAAAGAATCTACATAAATTTTAAAATACTATAAAAATTTCAGTTGTTTCTAAGTAAACTTTATGAGTTTAAAAGAAAATTTAATCAAAGATTTTTTATAATATTCTCTATCAAATTGAAAAAAAATATTTAAAGTTTATAAGTAAATGAAAAAGGATCTTGAGCTTAAAGTTTATATTAAATTATTATTAAAAAAAATTTTTTTTTACTATATACAACATTTTGAACTCCTGTTAGGGGAAATGTCTCGTAACTGTTATACCGAAAATTTTCAAAATTTTATTACACGATAAATTTTCGGAAATTTATATTAACGTCAGTATTCCGTTATATTTTTGAAAATTTCTATAGGTCCTACATCAGGAAATTTTTTATGTCGGAGGTTATTGTAATAATTTCGTTTTCAAAGGTTATTGAAGGTTATCAGACCAATAACCTTCGCAAATATTACGTTTATTATGATAAAGTGAAAGTTATTGAAGGTTATCGATATCAATAACCTCCGGAGTATTACGTTTTATTAATAAAAATGAAGATTTTCGGTACCAATAACCTTCATAAATATTACGTTTATGTTGGAGGTATTTGAAGGTTATCGGAGTGAAGGACTTTAAAGGCTTACGTTTAAAAAATTTACTGATGTATAATATGACAGAAATTTACGTTATGTTAAATTTCTGTAAATTTACGCCTATTAAAATTTCCTGATGAAGTTTATAAAAGTTTTGGATTGAATGAAAAAAGTATAAGTTTTGTAGGTGTTGCATATAGATCAACGAATAATTAATTTGACATTGTTGAAATTCAAGTAACTAGTGAAAATCTATATTTAAATATTTTAGTTGAAGACAAAGGTGGAATACTGAGATATTTTTATGTTGATCAGGTAGAAATATCTTTTACAAAAAATACTCTTTGGCAAGTAGAACCTCTTATTTATTTACTTTTAACTCTTAGAAATATTATGCTTGTGAATCAAAGTTTATTAATACAAGCTTTAGGGCAAGCCAATATACACCCACCAAGAAATTCTTAACAAAATCTTACTGTTACTTTACTATTATGTAATTAATTCTATATCCTGTATATTTTACCATGTATTTTTTATGTATTTTATCCTGTATTTTTATCATATATTTTATTAATAAAAATTTTCAATTAGAGGAACATACAATGTTTTATATGTTATTTTTTGTATAATGTATATATGTAATTTTTCTGAAATAATTTTCTTGGTAAAAGTGATTGGTATGAACAATACGAACTTAGAAAATTAAAATTCTTCTGAATTGACATCCAAGACCTTTCTTGATAATGAGATTTTTACTAACTATTGAACAGATCTACATTTTATATAAAACAATGGCAAATATCCAATCTAAAGTTGTTTCATTAGAAGAACAGGTTTTCAAGCTTATAGCTGAGAATACTGAAATTAGAAAGAAGTATTCTGTGATCGAAGCTAAAAAGACTGAGCTTAAGACTAAACTTGAGGTTGAGAATATGAAACTCCACTATTTTTTAACTGCAATATACAAAGGCTGATATTTCTGTTCTTTAGTTTTTGAGGAAATTGATGATGGCAATAAAACCCTCGAACAATATATAAACGAAATAACATTAAAACTTTCGAATTTGAAAGTGATATAGAGTAATACCAACAAAGTTACCCGCTGTATATTTATTATATCCATATTAAATACATCATTAGCAATTGTTCGAAGAATCACCAATAAAGAAAAAATTTACATAGCATGTTTCTGGCGAAGAGGCATCTGGTCGTGTTAATTATGCTATAAAAGGAAATGAGAATCTTATGTGTATTACAGGGGGAAACCTGTAACGTTGAAATTGGTTATCTTCAAAATATCATGCAACTTGAAAGTGCATACCATACCAATAAAAAGAAACGAACTGCAGACCAAGCATTTCAGAGTGATGATTATGATTATCTTTATGGGATAGTCTTCACTGGTAAGATATAGTAGAATTAACATTTTGTTCTTTTTTAGCTACGAAATGGCATTTTATCAAATTCAGCTCAGACAGCTTATATTGTACCAGCAAAAGTGAATACCTAATTAATTTACCAAAATGGCATTAAAAGAAGATATTGAATCAATTCAAAAGGATGTTAAAAATTGTTTGGAGTGATCGTGGGATTATTAAAGGATAGGATTATAAAGTGTGATGAGCATGAAAATAAGAAACGTCGTTTACGAAAATTTAACAAATGATAGATAGTATTTGTTATTCCGTATTTTTATTATATCATATAACGGACATTTATATTTTATTTGTAACAATAAAGGAACTGATATATTTTATTAATAAAGATTTTTGGTTAGAAGAACGTACAATATATCATGTGTTATTTTTTTGTGTAATATATAACAATAATTTTCTTGGCGAAAGTGATCGGTGTTACAAATTGTAACGCGCGCATGATTTTTATTTCAAGGAACACACACAACTAGGGGATCAACTCAAGAATTGCACCAAAAACCAGGTATATATTACGAAGGCCCATATATGTTATTAGAGCGCTTTGAGAATCGAATAACCAAATGCTCCGTAATCGTTGAACACATGTTATTTTTCATAACAGACTTGATATGTTTATTCTGATAAAAATACATCTTATCTAAACTATAGAAATTGGTATAAACTAAGTACACGTGCATGTTACATTAAGTATTTTGATTATTACGCATAAAGATTATATGTTAAAATTTTAAAAATAAACTAATTGTTCCATCATTTTTCGAAACAATAAACTTGTACATTTAGCCTAACCACACTTTGAATTAAATATTTCTTTTAATTGCGGACTACCTGGTAAGTTTTGCATATACTGTATTTGCAACAGGGGAGTAGTTGTGTCATTTTGACAAGTTCGACGATTGTAATTTTCAGCAATTTTGTTGATGCGTTCCTATCAATGCAAAAATAAATGAAAGTTGTTATTAACTGTTTTATTGCAAATTTAAATAAAATATGCTGTGAATGTATCTCTAGTACTATAAAGTACTAAATATTCGACTCTAACAAAGGAATAGTTGTTTTATCTTTGACCAGTCAGATAGTTAAAAAAGGTCACGATCGGTAAAGTCCATCGTATTCAAGATCCATTACATATGATTCTACCAAATCTCCTGAAGGTATGGTTTAATATATTTAATTAATTAAAGTAAAATCAAGCTTCATTAATTACAAGAATATATACCTTGATTTATTAGCAATACTGTTTCTGGTGGTTCACCTTTTGTTCGTAACAGCTGATTAATAGACTTACGTCCTCTCAACTGTACTTTTAACTTGTCTTTTTGTTGTTGAAGAGGTGTGAATCCAGGTGACTTAATTTCTGAATTCAAAATAGGAATTTCGTTGATCAAGCACGAAAAATCTGGTCTTGTTGCAGTACCGCTTGTAGTACGATTCAATCGAATATTATATTCTTTGTACAAGCTAGTAAAAAACAATGGACGAATGATTAGATATAGCAACTTGAAACAGTACTCATCCTCTGATATTTTAGTTAGGAAAACATCAGGAACACTACCACATATACCTGCTACCCAAATTCAAAATCCAAATGCCAAAATCCCAAATGCCGAAATCCCAAATCCCAAATTATAATTAATATCTTTTGCCAAAATCCCAAATCCCAAATCCCAAATACTAGTAATTTGTGCATTTTGACGTCCCAAATCCCAAATTATTTAGGATTTGGACAACACGTATACTATCACACCTGTTATACGTGAAAAAAGTTAAGAGGCAAATCTGATCTCATTTTACATATGTTATGGAATGAAAGTTTACATGTCATTAAGATTCGGGAAACCATTCGGCCAATTTCAGAATTACTTAAGGACAAAAAAGTGATCTTTCCTTCCAAGGAATTAGAGGGGTAAAACCTCTATTGGTAATACTGGATCAGTTATGGTATATGGATTTTTACGTGTAACCATCTGCCATTCTTGAATAATGAAAATATAAGCAGGGTAAAGACAAGGCGAATTGAGAACAATTATTAAAAATAATACCTTATCAAGTATGCATAGAAATCATTAGCATAATACGTCATCCAATATTATTGCATATTCAAAAATACTTACAACAGTTCATAAAATTCACTCTACTTTAATCTATTAGTTTTCGCCTTCTTAAGTACCTCTATTTGATTTTTCTAAATCTTTGTGATACATTGATTTTGCCAAATACTTACTGAAAACAGAAGTAAATTGTGAGATATGACAGAATAAAAGTATAAGGACATTAATATGTGACATACTTCATTGGTTAATTCCTGTAGCAACTCCTTTTCAATATTTGTAAAATCAAACTTTAATTTGACGTCATCCTTAAATCCTACATCAGAAGGAGGAGGAAATTCCGAAGAAGACTTTTCATTATCATTTCCTGGTCTTGGATTTTTCGTGTTTGGAGTACTTTTAACTCATTTTTGTCTAAATATAAAAAATATACATGAGCTTTTGTTCTCTTAGATTTAGCACTTATAATTTTAAAATCATACTTTTTTATATGTAGGAACATTTTCCTTATTTTCATTCTTTTGATTATAATACGTTAGCAATTTTACTCTTTCATCCAATTCCTCTTACGAATGTGCATTATTGAAAGACCAATCAAACTCATCACTCAAGTTCTACAAAAATAAAGTTCAATATTTTATACATTACTTAAAAAAAAATAAATTTTACGAAAGCCAACTTACACTATCATTAGATTCCATTATACTCTTACTTCAACTTTCCTGGATATTATCTTCATTTTTTCGCTTTTTCAGACTATTTAGGATATTTTGAAAGCTTATTACAGGTGCGTTTACCTAAATAAATATAAATGAAATTAATTTGTAAAATTGTAAAATAATTAGGTAGTAAATAATGAAAAACACATATCTATATCAATTACCTGTTCAGCATCACAAGGTTGGTAGATACCGAGGAGGTCTTGATGTTGGATGTTAACAATATGTTGTTAACTAACGTTCGTTGCTTCGAACATATTTAAGATACCAGTAACCTTTAAAAAAAATTAGGATTGTCATGTTGAAACTGACAAATACATTAATGTTACGATGCATTCACTTACCCATGCGATTTTGATCTGATTCTCCAATTTTATTTCCCTTTGGTGACAAACTTCTTTTCAGAATATGGTGACATTTGGATTAAACAGTTGGTCCTTACAAAAGAGAAATATCAGATAAGGTAAAACAAAGTAATAAAATAGATCACCCACAACGATCTAGAAGGTCATCAACAGGGCATCTAGAAGGTGCCTTGCCTAGTCGTGTTGATGTATGCATCAAAGAGACCTTTTTATAATAATTTAGAAGGTTATCAACAGAGCGTCTAGAAGGCACTCTGCCTAGTCATGGCTTTTATATAAGCAAAAGCATCAAATGTTCTTTAATTTCGTCATGACGATCTTGAAGATATAAGTAGAACATCTAGATAGTATCCTGCCTAGTAATAGCGAGTATATTTACCTTCAAGGTACTAAGCATCATCTTGGCTCGTTGCACTTGTTCCTCGTTAAAAATATTATCTGGATTATTTGTAATTGTCTCCAGATTTCTTGTTCTCCTTATAAAAAATACCACTAAAATCACTTTGTCTTTTTCAAAAATTGTAATATCTGTGAATATACTTGCACGCAAAATTATTTGGGGGTCCCGAAATTGGTATTTTGGGGAAAAAAGTCGAAATAGTTTTTCATAGAAAACGAAATTATTTTATTTAAAACCCGAGATTTTTTGACCACCCAGATTTATTCTTTGATTAAAGATACACATAACTAGGTACTTTTTTTACTTCCATATATAGAATAGATTCTGTATAAATCTCAAAAAGTCGAAATATCTCAAAAATCCAAAATCAATTTTGGGAACATGTATATCTGTAAATGGACTAACGCTTTGGTAACTCATTGAAGTACGCAAGATTTGAAGACATAGAAGACAGATTGATTAACAAATCTAAAAACGTATTACACATTCTTACCAGATTATCGTGTCACACAATCATATTACTTGTAAAACCTTACTATATTTATTAACTGGCTCGCAACTTAACTTGTACGCAAAATTATTTTGGGGTCCCGAAATTGCAATTTCAGGGAAAAAAGTCGAAATAGTTTTTCATAGAAGACGAAATTATTTTATTTAAAACCCGAAATTTTTTGATCACCCAGATTTATTCTTTGATTGAAGATACACATAACTGGGTACTTTTTTTACTTCTATATATAGAATAGATTCTGCATAAATCTCAAAAAGTTGAAATATCTCAAAAATCCAAAATCAATTTTGGAAACATGTATACTCGCAACTAATGACTTTTCTTGTGCAGATTTCCGAGACAGGCAACATAAACTTTTAACGAGGTTTTTCTCTAAGATTTGAAAAAGATAAATTAGTTTACTGCCAACTGATAATGACCAACTTATATATATTCACCCAGATTTCATATAAGTATAACTGACCATTTTCATTTTAATTCTATTCAGAATCGCTAGTAATGAAACTGGATTATAGATAGTTTAGACAAACGAAAAATTTGTAGTGTAGAACAATAGATACATCAGGAAATTTTTTATGTCGGAGGTTATTGTAATAATTTTGTTTTCAAAGGTTATTGAAGGTTATCGGACCAATAACTTTCGCAAATATTACATTTATTATAATAAAGTGAAGGTTATTGAAGGTTATCGATATCAATAACCTCCGAAGTATTACGTTTTATTAATAAAAATGAAGGTTTTCGGTACCAATAACCTTCGTAAATATTACGTTTATGTTGGAGGTATTCGAAGGTTATCAGAGTGAAGGACTTCGAAGGCTTACGTTTAAAAAAATTTACTGATGTAGATTATTCTTTTCAATTTTTATTATAATCAATAAAGCAAATGCGCATTGGTGCGATTTTTTACTAATATTTTTTTGTGTGATTAACCTTTTGAATATAAGCGTCCTTATCATGGATTCCGGTTTAGGATATTATCATGGACCNATTAGTTTACTGCCAACTGATAATGACCAACTTATATATATTCACCCAGATTTCATATAAGTATAACTGACCATTTTCATTTTAATTCTATTCAGAATCGCTAGTAATGAAACTGGATTATAGATAGTTTAGACAAACGAAAAATTTGTAGTGTAGAACAATAGATACATCAGGAAATTTTTTATGTCGGAGGTTATTGTAATAATTTTGTTTTCAAAGGTTATTGAAGGTTATCGGACCAATAACTTTCGCAAATATTACATTTATTATAATAAAGTGAAGGTTATTGAAGGTTATCGATATCAATAACCTCCGAAGTATTACGTTTTATTAATAAAAATGAAGGTTTTCGGTACCAATAACCTTCGTAAATATTACGTTTATGTTGGAGGTATTCGAAGGTTATCAGAGTGAAGGACTTCGAAGGCTTACGTTTAAAAAAATTTACTGATGTAGATTATTCTTTTCAATTTTTATTATAATCAATAAAGCAAATGCGCATTGGTGCGATTTTTTACTAATATTTTTTTGTGTGATTAACCTTTTGAATATAAGCGTCCTTATCATGGATTCCGGTTTAGGATATTATCATGGACCTCCCGGTTTAGGATATTATCATGGACCTCCGGTTTAGTATATTATTATGGACCCCGGTTAAAGTTCAAATCTTAAATATTATTGGCTTACAATACATATTATCGCGAGAAATTTCAAAGTCAAAAAAATAATGTAATTAAATATTATTGTAAGAAATTTTTTAAATTGAAGAAAATATTTATAATGTAATTAACAATTTGATAAATTTAATATTAATTTTTAATAAATGTAGATAATTTATTAATTATTTGATTAAATTTATTTATATAAAATAAAATACAAATTATTCTTCATGAACGTAATCACCAAAGGTACTACTATTCGTTATAATTTTTCTTGTTTCCTCAAGTGTAATACCACTTTTGTTTTGAGAAATTAAACGTAATGCAGTCTCAGAAACCATAATTTTCAATATATAATCAACTGGATTTTTAGGATAGCTTATTTTATTTGTTAATATATGAGAAGAAAGAAAAAGACTATTGAATATTTCATAGAGATGATGGTGAAATTACCTAATTTCACTAATGACATTGGTATAACTAATGTACCAAAGGTGCAACTTAAAGATAATTTATACACCTGGTGAAAAAAATAATATTAAAAATATATATAATAATGGTGAAATTGGTAATAATGTAATGGTGAAATGTAGTGAAATTAGTAGATAAATCTGGAAAAACAATTTCACCAATAGTTTATAAAAATTTTAATCTATAGAAAATATAAATAATAAAATAATAATATAAATTTTAAATTCTTTATTTATTTATAAATATTTATATTAAACTATTATATAACAAATAATAAAATAAATACTAAATAATAAAATTACTATTTTTATTCTTCATTTAATGCACTTTGTGCTAATTTAATTGAATCATATTCCATATTACCTATATTACGACTTTTTGTATTTGTATTTAACCTATTATTAGTAAATAAGTTGTTTCTAGTAGTTAAAAATACATGTAATATTAAGTCAACAAATTGATTTATATTTAAACTAGTAGATAATTCATTTTCAATTTCTATATTTTTTTCTAAATTTTTATTTTTTTCATATTCTATATTCTCATTTCTTTTTAAAATTCTATTTTTTTCAAATGTATCATAGGTAATTACAGATTCATTAATATTATTACGTAATTCATGTTCACTTAAATTCTTATTATAAAATCGTATTTCTTTATTTATGTTAGAAATATAATAAAATCAAATTTTTGTCATAGATTCAATTTTTGATAAATTTAAATTCATATATTTTTCTCCAAAAAACCATTTAAGCATAGAAAAATTCTTTTTACAAATTGCCTGAGATGGAACAATTGAAAATAATAATAATGCCAATTCTTGTAATTGATTAGTTTTATCCTCTTGAATATTAATACTTAACCACTATTTCATTGAAGTTTTTCGATATATGTCATAAGTAAGATTATAAAGTGCTACATTTCTTCTCAATAATTTCATCTCCATTAAAAGTTTAAGACATAATTTTTCACTATGTCCTAAATTATGTCACATTATTAATGCAGTTTCATAGATTTCATTTAATGCTGCTTGTTTTAATCTTATACCTATAATTTAATAAAAGTTTTATTAAATCTATTAAAAATTTCTTAAATATTTTTAAAAAATTAAAATTACCTCTATATAAAGAATAAAGCCAATATACAAGAATATAATTTCTATTAATAAATTTTCCTAAATAACGATTATAATTAGAAATAATTATAGATTTTCATAGGTTTCCAAATAAAATTTGATTAATTTTTGCACCAAGTTTTATTAATTCAATAAAACAATCAGTCAAATTTGTATCTCATGTTTCAAGAACATTTATTAACTTTTTTACTAGTGTGACGCAAATTTTTAATTTATTTTTATTTTTAGAATATTTATTATTATTTTATTTATTTAAATTAGCATTTCCAATTATATATTATTAGTATTGTTTATCATTTATAGTAAATAGTAGTACGAATTTAAGAGATGAGTATCTCTGATGAGTATTTCTTTTGTAATATATTTGACAATTAAAAGATGAATATCCCAGATGATCACCTCTAGATATTCATCTCTGATGATCATCACCGGTAATCATCTCCTGTCACGAAAAAAAATTAAAGAATATTTTTATCACACGAAGGAAGTGTGGCTCAGTATTTTAATAATTATAAATATAGGATATTTTCTCTCAAAGAATTAGACAGTTAGAGTTCAAAATGAGAGTTAGTTTTAGTTTTTCACTTTTATAATTTAATTTCTTTTATTATTTGTATAAGTTCAAGTAAAGGCAAAAGGAATTAATCAGTAAATTAATTTGAGTCTTGAGATACTTGTAACGATATTTCCTTTCTATTTTTCTTACATTATTTTTATTTATCATTTAATAAACATATATTTATCCCGTTAAATATTAAGTCTTGTTATAAATTATTACCTGCATTTTGTATAAGTCACACACTAATAAAGTGCGATAAAACCCCAATTGCTAACAAAAAAACTCACCTGTTACTCTAATTTTATAAACTTCGAGAAACCCTTGAAAAATAACTGTTTAAATTCTAAGTATAAAATTATAAAGACTCTATAATTATTCTATTCCTTCTAATTACATCGACAGATAGTGCATAACAAATTGGTGCCTCCTGTGAGGTTAGCAAATAGTAAAATACATGTTTAATTGGCACGTTCAACAAAGATTACAACAATTTCATAATATATTTCACACTGCTCCAAATCGTCTGAACCAATATCAAAGAAATAACTTCCATCAGTATCAAGACCCTTCTTGTACCCTTTGTAGTCCCNTATTTTTATTTATCATTTAATAAACATATATTTATCCCGTTAAATATTAAGTCTTGTTATAAATTATTACCTGCATTTTGTATAAGTCACACACTAATAAAGTGCGATAAAACCCCAATTGCTAACAAAAAAACTCACCTGTTACTCTAATTTTATAAACTTCGAGAAACCCTTGAAAAATAACTGTTTAAATTCTAAGTATAAAATTATAAAGACTCTATAATTATTCTATTCCTTCTAATTACATCGACAGATAGTGCATAACAAATTGGTGCCTCCTGTGAGGTTAGCAAATAGTAAAATACATGTTTAATTGGCACGTTCAACAAAGATTACAACAATTTCATAATATATTTCACACTGCTCCAAATCGTCTGAACCAATATCAAAGAAATAACTTCCATCAGTATCAAGACCTTTCTTGTACCCTTTGTAGTCCCCCACCTGCATTATTAAGTGCACGATTTTTAGTTTTTAGAAATTGGTTAGGTTTAAATAGTTCTTTATATTCTTATTCTTATACTTCTACCGTTCGCTTTCAAGAATTATTAGCAGAAAGAGATCTCAATCAAATAGAAACTCGAATAGATACCTTGTTAAAAACACTTCGATTTAGGCAACCAAAACAAAGAATTAATCTCCTAACACTTCTTATAAATTGTTTACATTATACGCAAAGATTCACAGTAAATCTAGAACAGTTAAATAATCTCCAAGATTTAGATATTCCTACTGATATTGACGCTACAGACGAAACAGAAGAAATCCCCGATCATGTGTTGATAATTTACTTAATAGTCTTGTACCATTATCAAACTATGTTAACAAATTCATACAAGACTATTTATGAGAATATGTATTTAAAGTTGAGAAATCTTTTCTGGGGTCCTTTTGCTCCAAAACCTTTTGGAATTTTTCCAATGATTGCTATTAATTTCAATATTCTTAGTAATTATCATTGGGATAAATTAGATGCACCAAATTGTTTATGTTGTCTGATACCATTAGGTGATTTTCAAGGAGGTGAACTTTATTTTCCTCAACTTCATATCTTTATACCACTTCAACCTGGTAAGGTTGTCACATTCTCTTCTTACTATTTATTTCATAGTAACTTTCCTTTAATAAGTGATGGAATTAGACATAGTATCGTTTATTTTGTCCATAATATTTTTTTTCATGAAGATGACAATTTCAATTTTATGAAAATTGATGATGCTGAACTTGAATCTAAACTTCATAATAATCAAGGCTTAAATAGTAAAACACCAACTTTTACAAAGCCTCGAAAATTCCAAACCATGGAGTATACTAATGATAATAATGATATTAATCAACGTTAAAGAAATTTTAATAACTAATAGTAAAGTATAAATTCAAGTTTGAAATTTAATTCCAATTATTGTATTGTTGGTTAATAATCTTAATAAAACTTATAAAAATAAAAAATAAATTTGTAAAATTGATAAAAATATTAAATATATAATGTTAAAAATTAGTCAATATACAAAAATATTTTTTGAGTATATATTAGATACAAATATCAGATACACAAAGGTTAGAACTAAAAATATCAATTGTATATCTGATAATACACATCAGGAAATTTTAATAGGCGTAATATTCCGTAAACTTTTTGGTCCATAATTTCTCCGGAGAATTACGACACCCACAGAGATCTTCGAAATAATTTTCCGGAGATTTTCGAAACGTAATATTAGATTATTAATACGTTGCGAAAAAAAATCACATAAATCTACGTAGATTTTACGTAAAAATTTACGTTTAATTTCGAAAGTTTTCGTATTTAATTATTTTCGCGATATCAATTTTTACATTAAAATTTTATAATTATTTATTTACATATAATAATATAATAATAAAATAATTCTCTTTATTACGTTATATAATAAAAATAATATTTATACAAATAATATAAANATAAATAATAATAAATTTTAATTCGAATCTTTCCGCTATTCTTACATCGATGGTATTAAATTCACCTTTGATTTTCACGTACTTACGAAATTTATTTTTTTACTCGAAAAACAATTGATTCTCGTAAGATCTAAATGTCTTAAAAATATATCAAGAAAATTAATATGTCATTTGAAAATCTCCGAAATAAGTAAAAATTAAAATTGTAAGAAATAAATTATATTTGCAACTTACATAACTTACATTTAAAAACTCATGCATATAATCATCTTGTCCACTTCATTTTGTTCTAGTAGCCATAATTCTCTAAAAGAAAATAAAGTATTAATTTAATTGTTTTGAAATGCTTCGATAATCTTCGAAAATTTTGTTTTTTGAAATATACAAATATGTAAAATTAAAATCGTCAAGGAATATTATAAATAAATTATACTTGTAACTTACATTTAAAAACTCGTGCATATAATTCTCTTGTCTGCTTCGTTTTATTCTAGTAGCCATAATTCTCGATTTAATTTAATCTTTCTATATCTAAAAGAAAATAAAGTATTAATTTAATTGTTTTGAAATGCTTCGATAATCTTCGAAAACTTTGTTTTTTGAAATATACAAATATGTAAAATTAAAATCAAGAAATATTATAAATAAATTATACTTGCAACTTACATTTAAAAACTCATGCATATAATCCTCTTGTCCACTTCATTTTGTTTTAGTAGCCATAATTCTTGATTTAATTTAATTTTTCTATATCTAAAAGAAAATAAAGTATTAATTTGAATCGTTTTGAAATCCTTCGAAAAAATTATTAAATCTAAACTATTAACAAACCAGTTTTAATTCGAAACACTTTGAAAAATAATGTAAAGTACATAAATAAAGTATTAATATAGTACATAAATAAAGTTAAAGTATTAATATAAACCATTGTTTAATTATATATTTTCTATAACTGTAAAGTAATTCGTAATCTTTAATATATTTTCGAAAAATAATGTTTTCAATAGTAATTACAACTCATATTTAAAATAACAAATACCCGTAGTAAAAATTAAGAAATAGTTTAACAGTGTTTCATCTTGATATAGTTAAAAAAATTTGTTTTTTTTATATGAATGACAGTTGTTTTCTTGTTATAGTTAATCTAAATAAAAGGAAATCAAGAATTTATTATAGAGAATGTATAGAAGCATACTATAAAATATACCTTGGGATTTGCATTTATAGAGAGTGCATTTAGAGAGAATAAATATAATAAGTTATTATTATGTATGTATGGTGCATTTAGAGACACTTGTAGATGTAT
>PQFF01000329.1:48887-59490 GCA_003547095.1 Diversispora epigaea | reverse complement strand
TGGTGCATTTAGAGACACTTGTAGATGTATGCGCAATGTAGTGAAATTAAGTTGTAAACTTTTGTTTATATATAATTTTTATATTACACAAACTATAAATTAGATTTTCAAGTAATATTATTTTATTATTAAATTTTACTACAAATATTTTTTTTATATTAAGATGCACTGAATATTATTTATATTATTTGCAATAATATTTTTAATTTTCGGATAGTTCCGAATTATTTTCTTCATTATTATTTTCTTCTTCATCTTCATTTTCATATGATCTTTTTTTCATATTTTTTATTGCAAGTATTTCTGCATTTTCTCGCATTTTTTCGAGAGGTAAAAAGGTAATCTCCTTTTCGATTCTAGACTTTTTGTTTTTGCGTGATTCATTTCTTGGTGCTAGTGATGGTGACGGTGGTGGTGACTCGTTTTCAGATTCGTCCGAAGAGTTACAAAACTCTTCTTCATTGTTTAATTTAAGCTATAAAATTTGTTAGAAAACTTAGTAATGGAAATTTAAAGAAAAAATATTATTAAAGAGAATACTTACTAAATTTTCTTCATATTTTTCCTTAATAATATCCTCAGTTATCTTTACGTAACAATTATTAGGGTTAAGAATTATTTGAGTAATCGCGATCGCCCACGCTACGTGAACGTTCGGAACGTCGTATGATTCGCCCCACACTTTATCAATTATACAACTCATATAAGTTGTTTCGGGATCTTTTTCATCAATGGGCTTGAAAATGTTTTTATAACATTCTTTTACGGCCGGCAATTTCTTCCATTCAGAAACTTCCTCAAACTTCGTACTATTGATTGGTGACAATGAGAAAACTTCATGTATGACAGTTTTTACTTTTACACTCAGTCCTCCCCGGATACTTCGAAGCTTTTCGATCATCTATTAAATATTTTCATTTTAATTAATTACAGATCTAAATTTAATTTAATATGTATTTTAAAGAAAGACTTTTATTACAGATTTTCTGATTGTTTTTTCGAAAAAAGACATCCATCTTTTTGTTCCCAATGATCTGTAGAATTCCGGAAATGTCTCTCGGACATATTTTTCTGCGGATTCTCGGAATTCCTTTGGTGTGGGGTAGATACAAGTTTGGAAAAGTTCCTTCGCGGAGTTAGCAATAATTCGCTATATAAAAAGTTATTAGTTATAGAATATAATTATAATTGTAATCTTTCGAAAACATTTAGAAATAATTAATTACTTCATTAAAATCTTTATCGTTTATGTTGAAACTAATATCAGCATCTACTTTTTTAATGTCAATTTTGATAGAGTCTTGGTTTTTAATTACAAGATCAATTTTTTTCTCAAGATCAATGATTTTATGATATATTTTTGTTATAATTTGATCGTTACTACCTGTAACTTCACGATTTCGAATAGATCTAGATCTTGAGCTTGGAATTAGAGCAGTTTGAGTAGCTGTTATTGAAGTAGAAGTTGGAGAAGTTGCAGTAGTTGAGGCGGTTGCGATAATTGGGGTAGTTACGGTAGTTGGAGAAGTCGCAGTAGTTGGAGAGGTCGCAGTAGTTGGAGCAGTTGCGGTAGTTGGAGTAGTTCTATGAGAAAAACGTTTCTTGTAGTTGGGCATGATTCTCTTAAGCCAAATTTGAATTCTCATTTATTAATATTATTTTTTTCATATTATTACGAAAGTGCATTATAACGTAAAGATATATATAGAATTTCATTATTAATATTAAGTACTAGTAGAAATAATCTCAAATATACTTACTTGAATTTAAACGTAGAGATACGAAATATCGAAAAGAATTTTGGTATGAAAAATCAACGAAAAACAGTAAAACAATAGAAAAAATGGGGTAATATGCGGTGTGGGAAGTTAAATGATAAAAAAACATTATGAAGGATTGTATATTTAAAAGAATGTATTAGTTATTATTATTTTCATAAAGTGTAAAGTGTCGAAAGCATTTAATATCATACTCCTAGCATGTAAGATGAAAGGAGAATGAGATATTGATCTTCATTATATCAGGATTTACATTATATTTTGTAAACTGTATTACGGTTAGTTATATCAAGTATATCAATACGCATTTATTGTCCAAAAAAGATTATAATCTTTATCTTTATTTCCTGTTATATCATGAAATATTGTATTCATTGTATTCTTATTTACCATAAATTATAGCAAGTGATAATGTCTTTATTTTCTTGTTATATCACGAAATATAACGAAAATAAAATAATAATTTTTATCAATTTATTGTATCTTATTTACCATAAATTATATTATGAAATATAAATAAAAATGAATATTCTTATTTACCATAAATTATAGCTAGTGATATGTCTTTATTTTCTTNAAAGAAAAGTGAAAAATTTCGAATGATTTTTATAATTATTCATTATTAGATATTTATTGCAAGATATAGAAAAGCGAAACATTTGAATAATTTTCTTATTGTTGTAAAAAGGAAAAAAAATAAAATTAAAAAAATATATAAGTGTAATGAAAAAGAACAGTTAAAAGTATCTTAAAATTTCAAAAAATTTAATTTTTAAAAAATGTCTACAAGTTATAAATGTCCTTATTGCAATATTCGTTATTTTTCTAACCGTAATTCATATTCCCAACATGTAAATAGATGTATAAACCTTTATGATGTTAGTACAGAAGAATCCAATACAGAAGTTTCAGAAGTCACTGATATGTTATTAGATAATGATGATTTTAATCGTATAGAAGAAAGACAAAGTGTTCAAGAAATAGAAAACTTACCATCAGGTTCAGAGATAACAGATCTATTTGAATATGGTGATTATGATGCTGATGCTTCAGTTTCATTAGAAGTTATCAGTAATATTCCAGAACGTTTTGAAGAAATTTTGTTCGAAAGTTCGCGAAATGAAGACTCAGATGTCGAAAATTTACAAAATGAAGATTCAAATATCGAACGTTTACAGAATGAAGACTTAGATGTCAGAAGTGAAAGTTCACGAAATGAAGATTCAGACGTTGAAGAGTTTCCAAATGAATCTTATGCCGATTTGATGACTCTTGTTACAAAATATAATTTAAATAACAAAGTCGGCAATGCAATTATCAAATTTTTTAATAAGCATTCCAATTTATCCATTTCTCCCCTTCCTAAAAATATTGAAACTGGCCGAAAGTATATGGATAAAATGAATTTATCANATTGTTTATACTGACACAAGTTAAAGATCACTAAACATATTATACATATTATTATAGATTGAAAATGAACAATCATATGGAGAACAATATACTGGAAACTGGTGGAAAAAAGCGAAAGAATCAATCCCATCGGTAGCATACATTTTGTCCATCATCCTTTATTCAGATGCAACTACAACTGACACCTTGGGTAAGAGGTCACTTCATCCTATATATATTTCTCTTGGCAATATTCCCACATGGAGAAGAAATAAAGAAGATGCCAAACAGTTATTGGGATACCTTCCGATTTTATCTGCTAAAGATGAAAGAGAAAAAAAATCCTCTGAATTTAAAAAATTAGTTCGCGAAACCTTTCACAATTCTATTAAATTTCTTTTGGATCCATTATTTACAAATGATGATGATGATGGCGATGGCATTGAATTAAAAATTGATAACGAAATTTTCTGGTTTTTTCCGAGAGTTTCCACAATAATATGCGATTGGCCAGAAGCATGTACTTTTTCGTTAACTTATAAATCAACAAATTCAAACTATCCTTGCCATTTTTGTCTAGTATCAAAAGAAAATTTAAATAATACACGTTTAAGGGATGATCAGATGGTACTTCGAAACAAAGAAAATATGTTGCAATATTATAATAACGGTACAACTGAAAAAGCTAGTTTGGAACCAGTTTTCAATTATTTTTGGAATATTCCGTAAGTTTTCGTGATACTCTTTTATATTGTTGAGTACATTCTAACTTTATATTATTTTTAATTTAGAAATATAAATGTTTACGTTGCCACTGTACCCGATAGAATGCATCACTTGGATTTAGGTTTGTATCGCTACCAAATAGAGTTTACTAAAAAATTATTATTTGAAGCTGAAGGAAGATCATTAGTGGATAAAATGAACCGGAGAATTACATTAATTCCGAGACATTCGGAACTAAAAATATTTTCGGGAGGATTACAATCGATAGCTCTTTTAACAGCAGATAATTATAGAAATATTATGAAGGTGATGGTATTTGTAGTTGATGATTTATTAAATAAGGATCTTTCGGAAGTTTACGTGAAATGGAACGAAATGTACTTATTAAGTCGACAGGAAACGTTTAAAGAAAGTGATCTGAAAAATTTTCAGGAAGCAATTGAAAAATGGGCTAATCTATTTATTAAATTATTTGGTCAATTTTCGAATTCTGATTTTAAACTGCCAAAGTTACATTCATGGGTTCATCATATTGTTAATACTATTCGTGAATTCAGAGCCATAAATGGATATACTACAGAAACTTACGAAGCTTTACACAAGACATATGTTAAAATTCCATATTGTCTCAGTAATAAAAAAGATGTGGAAGAGCAAATGATGAAAACCGTAAATATTAACATAAATTATCATGTAAAATTATAAAAATAACGGAAAATCTCTAATAAAAAATTTTTTTATTTAGATACGGAGAAAAGCGATAATTAAGCAAAACAACTTTAAAAAAAAGTTCAAAACTCCACTCAAATTTAATTATTCTTCGAAGTTATTTGAATTTGATATTTCGGAAGCTTTTGAATTTATTGATAAATATAAAAATGAAACAAATTTAGATGAAAAAATGATAAAAGGCTTAGACCATTTTATTCAAAGTTTGGACTCATATTTTGATCTGCTTAAGATTTTAACTGCACAGGGTTGTCACATAAAAATATATAGATCTGTAACTTTGGAAAATCGTGCAATATTACGTACANGATAGCTCTTTTAACAGCAGATAATTATAGAAATATTATGAAGGTGATGGTATTTGTAGTTGATGATTTATTAAATAAGGATCTTTCGGAAGTTTACGTGAAATGGAACGAAATGTACTTATTAAGTCGACAGGAAACGTTTAAAGAAAGTGATCTGAAAAATTTTCAGGAAGCAATTGAAAAATGGGCTAATCTATTTATTAAATTATTTGGTCAATTTTCGAATTCTGATTTTAAACTGCCAAAGTTACATTCATGGGTTCATCATATTGTTAATACTATTCGTGAATTCAGAGCCATAAATGGATATACTACAGAAACTTACGAAGCTTTACACAAGACATATGTTAAAATTCCATATTGTCTCAGTAATAAAAAAGATGTGGAAGAGCAAATGATGAAAACCGTAAATATTAACATAAATTATCATGTAAAATTATAAAAATAACGGAAAATCTCTAATAAAAAATTTTTTTATTTAGATACGGAGAAAAGCGATAATTAAGCAAAACAACTTTAAAAAAAAGTTCAAAACTCCACTCAAATTTAATTATTCTTCGAAGTTATTTGAATTTGATATTTCGGAAGCTTTTGAATTTATTGATAAATATAAAAATGAAACAAATTTAGATGAAAAAATGATAAAAGGCTTAGACCATTTTATTCAAAGTTTGGACTCATATTTTGATCTGCTTAAGATTTTAACTGCACAGGGTTGTCACATAAAAATATATAGATCTGTAACTTTGGAAAATCGTGCAATATTACGTACAACAAACATGTTTCACAAGCGGCCATGATTTAGTAATATCTCTGTAACTATGAATGATGAAGAACTTTTTGAATATCAATCTGATAATGGAATTTGTTACGCACAGGTATATATTATTACAATAATTCTAATTAATAAAATATGTAAATTATTTGACTTTATTTTATTTTATTTATTTAGACATTACTTATAACAGAAGTATTTTTAAAGAAAGAAAAATCATTGCATCTTGCACTTGTACAATGGTACGATTTTATATCTAAAAGAACTCCATTTGTTTATGGCTGTCCTTTGTTGGAATTGACGGAGGTATACAATTTTATAGAAATAAAAGCAATAGAAGATATAGTTCATATAGTTCCTCGATTTGATAAGACTAATGAATATTTAGTAAATAAATATCTATTTTAAGTTGTATTATTTTGGAATGTTCCGTATTATTATATTTTAAAAAAAAAATATTATTATTTTATATTAATAAATTCAATCTTTATTTCACATTTATTCACATTATTTTTAAAAATATATAATTATTTTATCTATATTTTTTTTTGAAAAAGAATAAATATAAATTATAATCATGTAATTAAATATAATATTCGAAAACTTTAGTATTGTTCAATTAAAAATCAGAAAATTTGTTGCTAATAACGAATATGATTTTAATTAATTTTGTAAGTTGCGGAGATATCTAATTATGAGTAATTTGCAGAGATGTAATATTATGAATTATTATTACATTTTAATGATAGCAATTAGATAATAACTATCTAATTGAGGGATATAATAATAAAGAATTTTGAAATAATTCATCATACTTAGATAGTAGNGTCTCAGTAATAAAAAAGATGTGGAAGAGCAAATGATGAAAACCGTAAATATTAACATAAATTATCATGTAAAATTATAAAAATAACGGAAAATCTCTAATAAAAAATTTTTTTATTTAGATACGGAGAAAAGCGATAATTAAGCAAAACAACTTTAAAAAAAAGTTCAAAACTCCACTCAAATTTAATTATTCTTCGAAGTTATTTGAATTTGATATTTCGGAAGCTTTTGAATTTATTGATAAATATAAAAATGAAACAAATTTAGATGAAAAAATGATAAAAGGCTTAGACCATTTTATTCAAAGTTTGGACTCATATTTTGATCTGCTTAAGATTTTAACTGCACAGGGTTGTCACATAAAAATATATAGATCTGTAACTTTGGAAAATCGTGCAATATTACGTACAACAAACATGTTTCACAAGCGGCCATGATTTAGTAATATCTCTGTAACTATGAATGATGAAGAACTTTTTGAATATCAATCTGATAATGGAATTTGTTACGCACAGGTATATATTATTACAATAATTCTAATTAATAAAATATGTAAATTATTTGACTTTATTTTATTTTATTTATTTAGACATTACTTATAACAGAAGTATTTTTAAAGAAAGAAAAATCATTGCATCTTGCACTTGTACAATGGTACGATTTTATATCTAAAAGAACTCCATTTGTTTATGGCTGTCCTTTGTTGGAATTGACGGAGGTATACAATTTTATAGAAATAAAAGCAATAGAAGATATAGTTCATATAGTTCCTCGATTTGATAAGACTAATGAATATTTAGTAAATAAATATCTATTTTAAGTTGTATTATTTTGGAATGTTCCGTATTATTATATTTTAAAAAAAAAATATTATTATTTTATATTAATAAATTCAATCTTTATTTCACATTTATTCACATTATTTTTAAAAATATATAATTATTTTATCTATATTTTTTTTTGAAAAAGAATAAATATAAATTATAATCATGTAATTAAATATAATATTCGAAAACTTTAGTATTGTTCAATTAAAAATCAGAAAATTTGTTGCTAATAACGAATATGATTTTAATTAATTTTGTAAGTTGCGGAGATATCTAATTATGAGTAATTTGCAGAGATGTAATATTATGAATTATTATTACATTTTAATGATAGCAATTAGATAATAACTATCTAATTGAGGGATATAATAATAAAGAATTTTGAAATAATTCATCATACTTAGATAGTAGGAAACGATATATAAAGAACTAAAATTCCGTTTTGTTTCTTTAAATATTTTCGAATATTTCTAATAATTTTAAAATAATTTTAAAATAATTTTAAAATAAATATAATAGTAAATAGTTTTTTAATTTAGAAAATAGTAACAAAAAAAATGAATCAGAAGGAAATGCTTTCATTTTATAGAAGAAATAAAAAAAAAAAAGATGAATTTTATTCTGGTCTTTTGACTGGAAAATCAAAATTTGTTAAAAAGGATCGTAAACAATCTGCATCATCAACAACCCCAACAACACCCGCAGCAACAACACCTGCAGCAACAACACCAGCAGCAACAACACCAGCAGCAACAACACCAACAGCAACAACACCAACAACACTAACAACACCAACAATGCCAATAGTATTAATAGAACCAAAAGAAGTTGCAGAAGCATCTTCAAGAAAAAAGCAAAAAACAGTTGCTGAAGCTATAAAAAATTATTATTCTGATGGTAATGTTTCGAAAGTCTTCGAAAATATTTGCAATATACAAAAATTTTAAAACAATTCTTTTTATANTTTATTTATAAATATCCGAAATATTTTATGCTATAATTTATTATCATTCAAAGAATTCCGAGAACAATAAATTAAAAATAAATTTTTTTGCAATATATGATTTCTAGTTGCGTATATTTCCGTAAATATTCATAAAAAAGTGCAAAAATTTATATTACGAAGATTTGAAAGTAAAAAATATTTTCGTAAAAAAAAATTAAGCTGCGAAAAAATTACGAAATTTTTCGAGGTGTAATTTTTTCGAGGTGTAATAAATACGTAGAAAGTTACGAAATCTTGCGGAATTTTTTCGAGGCGTAAGAAATTGGTGATTTTACGGGCGAAATTATTATGTATCGAAATCTTTTGGAGATATACGTAATATTACGGGGAAATCTCCGTATAAATTACGGAAATTTTACGTTTTGTAATAATTACGGAATATTACGCCTATTAAAATTTCCTGATGCAGTAACCCACAAAAGAAATGCAACACCTGAAATTTTGTCTTTAAAAAATTCTATAGCACAAACGATCAATTTTAGAATAATAGTTTCTATACTTCATCAGGAAATTTTTAAGGACAAATATATCCAGGTTTATTCGCTATTAATAAAACTGAATTATATCTGGATATATTCGCAATTTATCTGAATATAATCTGAATATATTCGGTGTAACATATGAATTAATCTGGATAAATGCGGATTAATCCGGATTAATGCGATTTATGCGGATAAACCTGGGGGTGGGCAATTATATCCGGATATATTCGCCTTTAAAAATTTTCTATACTTATTTTAATCTTTGAGATTTGGAGAATTTTTGAGAGCTATTTGATATCAAATTAATAATACCAATTTTTTGAAAATGAGTAATTAATATCATCTGGAAATTTTTTATATCGGAGGTTATTGTAATAATTTTGTTTTCAAAGGTTATTGAAGGTCGGACCAATAACCTTTGTAAATATTATGTTTTTTATTACATCCGGAATTATATAGAGGCGTTCTAGGACGCTATATATACGAAACGTCTGGAGAACGCACTAGAACGGTGCGTTCTAATACGCTATATATACGAAACGTTTGAAGAACGCACTAGAACGGTACGTTCTAGTACGCTATATATACGAAACGTTCGGAGAACGCACTAGAACGGTGCGTTCTAGTACGCTATATATACGAAGCGTTCGGAGAACGCACTAGAACGGCATATTTAATACGCTATATGAACGTAGGTGGTGTTCGTAGGACGCTATAGATCGGTGTATTTTAGACGCTGTCGCGGATGTACTTTCATACTTCCCATTTACGGTTCTTTTAAGGAGTTTATAGTCCTTCCCGTTAGGTACAAGACTTTCAGTTTGGTTATTACTTTACTTTAGAAGGCACCAGTTAGTTTTTAGTTAGAACTAACAAACTAATTATTCTTCCAAGTCATTACAACTTCGTTACTTTCATTAATAACTTCATTATTAATAATTACTTCTATTAATAACTTTATTTATTAATAACTTCCTTTAATAATAAATCCTTTTATTATTAAACTTAGAACTTCCTTTATTACAAACTTCCTTTATAGATAACTTCCTTATAATTCATACTTTAGATACTTTCATCTTTTATTAAAGATATCATCTTTAATTCATTATTACTTCCTTTATTAAACAATTTTAATAAACATTATATCAAATAAATACGATAATAAATCTCTTTAATTATTTTATTTAATATTTATTAATATTTTTATTTAATAGTCACTTCCTAATAATACAATTATATTTTTATAATTATAATATTAACTTCCAACTTCCTTGAACTTAAAACTCTAAAGTTAAAAGCTTAAGGAACCAAGTCAAATAAGCTTCCTTTTTATATTTGTTTAGACTATTGTGCCATTA
Source organism: Diversispora epigaea (assembly GCA_003547095.1). Taxonomy (NCBI): domain Eukaryota; kingdom Fungi; phylum Glomeromycota; class Glomeromycetes; order Diversisporales; family Diversisporaceae; genus Diversispora; species Diversispora epigaea. The sequence goes on along the minus strand of PQFF01000329.1, from coordinate 49,281 downwards.
CTGTGCACTATTACTATTGGATAATCTATTTACTATATGACTTACTAAATATATACTATAGGTTATACTAATAATTAATGTTAATTAATACTATGTAATAATAATTAATACTAAGTAATACTAATTAATGATAATTAATAATAATTATACAATATTTTGTGTAACTATGTCACGTGAACATGTGACTTGTGTTACTTACATTTTGTGTAACTAAACTATTTAACTTTCTATTTACATGTTAATAAATGTTATTAATTATTACTAATTGTTATTAATAAAATTACTATCTTGATATTTATATTTCAATTTGTTAAATAATTATTTCTAATAAAATATAGGGTTAAATAATATAATAATTATATGTTTTTGGTTACGGTAATTCTATCCGGTAACA
>PQFF01000329.1:21434-34986 GCA_003547095.1 Diversispora epigaea | reverse complement strand
AATTTGATACCAAAAAAATTTAAAAAAATCTTCAAAACTTAAAGATTAAAATAGGTATAATAACTGTCATTGTAAAATCGGTTGTCCGGGAGATAGATTTTTTTGAAGGAAAAAAATCATGTGATGCAGTACTTTTGATGGCCACTGTATGTTAGTATGGATAGTTTAGACGAATGAAAAACTTACAGTTAGGCAATAGATAGATTTGATTTTTTTCGATTTTTATTACAATCAATAAAGCAAAGGCACATTAATGCGATTTTTACACTCAAAACTAATTTAACTTTGATTTAACTCTTAAAATTTCAATTTTTAATTGTGTCTGAATTATGTCAATTACTAATAAAAATTAAAATTTGTCTTGACTCAACTCCAATTTTTCTCAATTTTAATTGCGTCTGACTCAATTCAATAGTTTTGATGACATGTATATTGTATTTGCAATTATCATTAATAAAAGGTTATTATTACCCAGAAATTATCGTGTAGTAAAGTATTAGTACTTTGTTAATAATAACTAAAACTCTTGTATTGAATCATCTACTATATTATTTAGAACACCATCTTGTGATATAAACTCTTTAGCATATAAAGACCAGCATAGTATCTCTTCTTTGCAAATGTTTCTGCATCATGTGCTTTTTGATATAAGCAAATTATATTTCCCTTACAGGTAAATGAATTTTCTTGGAATTTCCCTTACCCAAGGTAAACAAAATTTCTTGGGATTTTGATTTTTAATAGATGAAAATATTTCTCATATCAAACTTTATTCTTTTTTCTGCAAAAGCTTAAGAGTTTTGATATCCTAAATTATTGATTTTGACGATTTATAAAAGTTTAAAGGTTCTCTAGCTATGTATAGAAATTACATCATTTTCGGATATTTGGAATTTTTTATATCGATTTTAGAGTTCTAAAGCCTTGAAATTCTCAAGAAAAACATTGTACAGGAAAGCTTTCAATCAAAAAGTTCAAGTAGTTTTTGACTTACAATTTCTAACAATCGAACTAAAAGAGCTTTAGAAATCCAGAAACCAAAGGTGTAAAAATTGGACACTCTCAGGAAATGAGTCCTGCTGCTAATAATAATAGTAATAATAAATATTTACTTTTGGAGAGAATATTTTTGTTTTTTAAAAAGAAGACTCAAGTTTTTTTTTTAAAAAAAAAGGAAAATGGGGAAAATGAGCGAGTACTTTTCATGCTTTTATTCAAAATAAATGGATACGCGTCTATATGTATCTGGGTTTAATTTAATCTTCGTTGATAATCTTGTGTAATAGAAAATCCCTTAACTTCATGGAAAGATCTGTTCGTGAATTTTCGAGAAACAATTAAATTAATATTAAAAAATTTTTTACAATTTTAATTTTACCTCTTTTTTTTAAAGAAATGGCAACTATCGAGAGAATTGAACGAGAATTACAAGAGTCAAAGGATTGGTTTGGTAGGGCGGAAGAGACACTAAAGGAGTTTCGAAAGAAATGGGAAGAGTTAGAAGATAAGTTGAATAAAGAAGAATGGAATAACGACGAACAGAAGAATAGGTGGGAAAGGCGGAGAAACAGGTTGGAAAATGAAATAGAAGATTTAAAACGGGACAGAAACGATTGGAAAGGAGAGTTGTTTAGGTGGAGTAGTTTACTCCGTAATAAACTGGACATGGTAAATATAATGAATGTGTAAAAATTATTAAAATTATTAAAATTATTCCATTTCTAAATAAATGATTTTATTTATTCATTTATTTTCCGAAAATTTTTTTTCTTGATCAGATGATGACTCAACAAAAATAAAATATTCTATATCGGGGTTGATGTGGAGAAAACATCTTTTGCTAAAGGAACAAAATAATGCCAACATACAATGTCATCGCTCACCAGATTATGTTGAATGATGAGATTTTCTCGGATAAGATCATGTCAGAATTTTATACTAATGAGCATTTTCGACAATCTTGGCTCGAATTCTTTGGTATCTGAGTTTCATATAAGCAGTTTTATATAAGAATAGTCCTAAAATAGAGAAACATAACAAGCGAAACACATTTTCACTTAAAGATCGCTTTAATTTATCAGGATATGTTTTATCAACTGTTCCGCAAACAAAACTTGAATGAAGAAGATTTTATTTGGGTCAATTTGCCAAATCAGATAGTGTTGATCCAAAAAGTTTTACTGCAGGTATAAAGGAAGAAAAAAAAACTCATCGTAGATTGAAAGATAAAAAACTTGAATGAATAACATAAAGAGGTAGATAAGAATCATTTTGATAAATGTTTTTTTTTATTCTTTGAGTTAGGTATCGAACAATGTTCATTTCACCATTAATACATAGTCTATTTCGAAATAAACATATATTTGTAAGTATATAACACATGTTAAAATCTACGAGCTCATTTTTTTAATGAAAATTGTACATTTATCTAGTGCCTATTTGCTTCGCCTAAGATTACAATCTGATGACAAAGATTACAATCTGATGACAAAGATCATAATGCTGGCAGAAATATATATATGATATGATCAATGAGACCTGAATGTACACTTTTTTTTTGGAGACAAAATAAAAATGTTGAAGGTTATCTTTAATAGAATTGTGAAAAAGTACGATGGAGCGGGAATGAGTTCAAGTTCAGTAAAATTGTATGGAATACATGTATATTGTAACTTATAACTTGTAAGTAATTGCTAGCTTCGAAAATGGTTCATATTTATGTAAGATTAACCTTCTCTAACTTTTTTAAAGATGATGTAATTGACGTTTTTTTGTGAAGTTTTTATGATGCAAGTTGCCAACAAATATGTTTGAAGTCGGGTTAATATTACAATTGGCGACAATATTAAGGTTTGTTTATTCTGAACCAACCATTCTATTAGTTTCTCACATTTATCTTTACAAGATGCATCTCTTTATAATCGTTATTACTACTATTATTATTATGAACAATTTATTCACGTGACTTATAAAGATAGTTCATGTTATTATCGCTATATAAAATCGAAAATTGTCTATTCACCCAGATATGGCAAGATAATTCTCAAAATTTTTTTTACAATCTCGTGCTCGTGATTAATTAGATGCAAAAAGTTACACATGAAAAAGGACTTTAATATAAGGTGGCTGTAGATTATTCGAAAAAGCTCTTGCATTACATTTCAAAATTTTGTAAGTCATGTTTGCGAGAATATCAAGGCAGGTTATTACGAAAAAGCCCCTAAAACAATGGGTTAAAGTCGGCACGCAGGTTAGAAACAACTTATTTATTTTTTTTCTTATTTGAATTAAATAATTAATTTAATAATTAACTAACTAAATAATTAAATTATTATAATTTCTTTCTTTTTTTTCCGAATTTTTTTCGAATTGAATAATTAATAATTAAATTTAATAGTTTCGAAAGGCCTCAGGTAGTGCTAGTGCTTCTAAGGTGGTTCGTATTTCTAAAGTGTCCACTTTCATGTTTGAGAATTTGAGATAGGTAGTTAAAAATCCGTTAATTTAATAAAAAAAAATATATATATAAAAATGGAAACATTACAGTATATATTTTATTTTTAAATATTTCGAATGATAGATATTTCAATTTTACAATATATATAAAAATATAGATAGATAGACAGATAGATAGAAAAAATAACGAAATAATGAAAAAAAAAAAATAAATAATGGGAAATAACCAATGAAATAATGTGTATAAAATTCGACAATTGGTATGAATAAAAAATATTTAACTTTGATCTTTATCAACTTATTGCGAATACAGATTTTGAAGAATAATAAGGTTATTGCTGCAACAGCAGCAGCCGCTGCCGCGGCAGGTATTGGTTATTTTTTTATAGAAAATCCAATTCATGCTAATATGGCTGATGAAGGTCTTCATGTACCAATGTATCCTTGGCCTCACCGAGGTATCTTCAGTACTTTTGATCATGCCAGGTGAGAAAGCTCCAAAGAAAATAATAATAATCTATGAAAAAAAAAATGAAAAAAAATGAAAAAAAAAATTAAATATTATTATTAAAAAAAAAAACCAATGAAAAATGAAAAATAAAAAATAATAATCTAAAAATATCTAAAAATAATGTTCTAAAGTATTCGCCGTGGGTATCAAGTCTATAGAGAAGTATGTTCCACTTGTCACTCTCTTGATCGTATTGCTTGGCGTAATTTGATAGGAGTTTCACATACACTTGACGAAGTGAAAAAAATNATGAAATAATGTGTATAAAATTCGACAATTGGTATGAATAAAAAATATTTAACTTTGATCTTTATCAACTTATTGCGAATACAGATTTTGAAGAATAATAAGGTTATTGCTGCAACAGCAGCAGCCGCTGCCGCGGCAGGTATTGGTTATTTTTTTATAGAAAATCCAATTCATGCTAATATGGCTGATGAAGGTCTTCATGTACCAATGTATCCTTGGCCTCACCGAGGTATCTTCAGTACTTTTGATCATGCCAGGTGAGAAAGCTCCAAAGAAAATAATAATAATCTATGAAAAAAAAAATGAAAAAAAATGAAAAAAAAAATTAAATATTATTATTAAAAAAAAAAACCAATGAAAAATGAAAAATAAAAAATAATAATCTAAAAATATCTAAAAATAATGTTCTAAAGTATTCGCCGTGGGTATCAAGTCTATAGAGAAGTATGTTCCACTTGTCACTCTCTTGATCGTATTGCTTGGCGTAATTTGATAGGAGTTTCACATACACTTGACGAAGTGAAAAAAATGGCGGAAGAATTTGAATATAAAGATGGTCCAGATGAAGAAGGAGAATATTTTCAAAGACCGGGAAGACCTTCTGATTATATGCCACGACCATATCCAAATGACGAAGCTGCTCGAGCAGCTAATGCGGGAGCTTTACCTCCAGACCTGTCATTAATGACCAAAGCCCGTCACGGTGGTATAGTAAGTACTATTTATTAATATTTATTAATTTTAATTTTTATTTATTAATTTTATTTATTATTAATTTTATTTAATATTAATTTTATTTAACATTAATTTTATTTAATATAATTTTTAAATATTTAAAAATATTTAAAGGATTATATATTTTCACTTTTAACTGGGTATATGGATCCACCAGCAGGTGTTGAGATTAGAGAAGGATTAAATTTTAATCCTTATTTCCCTGGTGGATCAATTTCTATGGCCCGAGTTTTATTTGATGATTTAATAGAATATGAAGATGGTATATATTATATTATTATTATTATTATTATTAAAATTATTATTATATCCTTTTTATATTTCTTATATTGTTATGTTATTCTTCGTTTTTCTTCTTAGGCACACCTGCTACCTCATCTCAAATGGCTAAAGATGTAGCAACATTTCTATCTTGGGCTGCAGAACCTGAACACGATGACCGTAAAAAAATGGGAGTAAAAGCAATATTCATTTTGTCAATTTTGACAGGTTTATCTCTTTGGTTGAAACGCTTTAGATGGACAACCTTAAAATCCAGAAGAATTGTGTATGTATTTGGATAATTTTTGTGAAATTTTTATATGATGTGATGATGCATTTTATTCAATTTTATTTATTTATTTTTAATTATTTTTCTTTATTTTTCTATTTCTTTCTTTCTTTCTTTCTTTCTTTCTTTCTTTAGATTCGCACCTCCCTCTAAACATACCCCTAAGTAAAAACATTCTATTTAATTGTATTTTTTAGATTAATAAAATTATTAATTTACTTGTTGTTACATTATTGTGATAATGCATATTGTACATTACAGTACACAGTGTATATTTTATATTTATATAATTTATTGTCAATATTTAAACGCGTTAAGAATATTTCTTTGTCCCAAATTCTGTTCAATTGGTTGGTTGTCAGGGTGTCTAAATGGAAATTCAAATATATTCAATGTCCTCAACATCTTTTCATATTCCTTTCTTTTTTTTCACAATTGAATCAATTAGTATCAAAAACGAAACTTTTTATAGTAATATTGTTGTTTTTTTTGTTATTATATATACCATCTAGATGAAAATCAGTGTAAGATCAAGTCGCTTTACTAATGCATCATTTTTTTAGTTTCAAATATTTTATTATCGTATCGAAAAAACAAGCTATCTCTGAAATAGATTTTATTTTTATTAATAATCGAACTACACTTTACTTTATAAAGCTATGAAGTTTATAGTATACTAATATATATATATATATGCTTTCTATAATTAACTAAATCTCTATTACCAATATTGGCTTTAAACTCTTTATTTACCAACCCGAAAAAAATAAAAATGAAATGTACATAATTACAATATCAGAACCATGAAATATAATCGTAATAAGGATTTCCGCATGTAGGTATAATGTTCTACAACAATGGAATAATATTTTAATAATTTGTGATACAAATTTTTTAAAATAATTATGTTACAACGAGCACGTGACATAAAAGTGTCGAGCGATCCAGATAATCTGAAAATTTGAAGACAAAGAATAACTGCAAATCGGATAAGTTCTTAAGAAAAAGAAATTTAGGAGTAGGCTTTATGTAGAATTTCACCATAAGTTGTTTAATTTATATAATTATTCATTATATGTAACTATTGCAAACATTGCAAACTATCATTTAATAAATACACTTCATTATCTAAAAGTCTATCTTATAGTCACTGTAAATGATTTATACAGAGTAAACTAAACGTGACATGTTACACAGTCATTTTTATTAGTATAAATAATCTTTGATCATGATGCTCAATGAACTTAAAACTCATAACCTTCTATTATTTAATATTTTGCCCTTCACAAAAAAAAACTGTCTTGATATACGAAAGGCATTAGAAATACTCCATTATCAAAAGGCTTCTTACTGAACCTTCATTTTTAATACTAAGTTTTAATTGTAAAGTCAGCAATCCATATTTGTTCATTCTCACCATTCCTCCTCTCAAATGTCTCACTCTTCTTCAAGAAGTATCAACGGATCAGAGGATGAATCAGCTCATCTAAGTGAAGACAGATCAGATCATCTAAGTGAGAACAGGTAGGTAGTGACTTTCCTATATCAAGATCCATAAAAGTCAACAACCTATGGTTTTATTTTGCATTTCCTTTACTTAATAAGTCAAGGTGAGAGATTCTGAAAGTTGCGAAAAAATTGTAAAATTAGTCTTCCTTTGAAGATTGGATCAAACGTATCAGTGAAATTATATAATAAATTCCTTAAATGTGAAACATCTTGTAGATACAAGTATCAGCTATAAGATAATGGCAACATGCTTATTATTGATATATCTAATACTGAGCATAGCAGTCTTGTTATATTGTTAGGTATTTTCTTTAATGTTTCCAATCAAAATTTTCTTGTTCCTAACCATCCAATAATAGTTTGTGGTGATACTCGTAAAAGAGCTTTCTTTAGTCAATTTGTTCCTTAGTTTACAATTAATTTTAACATTTATATCTTGTTAATTTTTTTAGTTCATCTTAGCCCAGCTTGAAATGAGGAGAAAATTTCTCCTGGTCTTGTAATAGCTCTAGTTTCAAATTCACTCTATATCCCAAATCCTGTTACTCGTCATCTGGGTCCTCCTCCAAGTGATACAAATGTATTTTGAATTTAATTTATTAACATATTTGTCTTAAAGTTTTTAAAATGTAATTTCCTGATATTAATGTACTTATTTAGAGTAATCCGCATATCAGAATTGTGATAAAGATTAATAACCACCAGAAAACCCAACACTGGATTGAAAAGTGTCAATTGTGGATACAAGAACTTTATATATGTTATGTGTTTGGCATCAAGCTTTATACACCAAAAAATGAAAGGGATCCTCAAGGGTGAAAACACAGAGCAATGACAGCAATACTCCATACGCAAGGAGAAGATGATCAAAATGTAAAAAGTTCATCTGTAATTTATAATTCTTATTTTTTATGATTAAACCTTTTTCTTAAAATGCATTTCTAGTGAGATTTTGAAACTGTTTACAAAAAAACCTGTATTTATCCCAACCGTCACTGATCAAATGGAAAAAAATAGGACAGTTTTATTATGAATAGGATTCCGATTAATGACTAAATTTGCTAAGATTTATTAAGTATAGGTGATTGATTTTTCTGATTTATGAATTTTCACAAATAGAATGTTCAATTTATGCATATTTGCACCATCAATAGGATTCTGATTTTTGTTCATTCGACCAGTGCGCCCCATCCTCTTCACTAAATGCATCGCGCCAGGCAATAATGCATTTATAATTAACATTCCAGTTATACAAGTTTTCTATAATCCACTAATTCCAGTTCTTGCCACATACACACTTGCATATCCACGTGGAGTCAATATCCCTCACGATACGAACTTTACTATTGATCTTTACCTTATCCAACAAGAGATTTTGTGCGTACAGAAAAATTAAATCTAGTTCTGTGTGACAATTAGAGAATGTGATATTAATGTTGATTAGGGATAGAACATAATATCTTGTCACGGTTAACATATACCATCACATGTTCGAAGAAAATTTACGTTTCTGAAAAAAATGCATAATGATGATTCCTATTCAAATGTTATATTGTTTCAAGTTAATTTAAAGTCCAAATTCATGCAAAAATAAATAAATGTGAATTAACCCAGAAATGTGTACATGATTTTTTTTTCTATTTAAAATTATGAAATATACATATCGACAAAAAAAATAGCTATTAATCCTTAAGAGATAGCTATAAATAAAAGTCTAGATAAATTATACATGAATAAGTTATACATTAATGAATTAATAAATTATTTATTTTATAAATCTGCTTATACATTGTTAATTTGATGCATTTCCTCCCGAACAGCCCATAATAGTTTATAGTGTTGAGCGAGCTCAGTCACAATAAATATTTAAAGATCTAACTTATTTAAAAATATTAAAAATATTAAAAATATTTCAATTCTTGATGCCATCCCAAATCAAATATTTAATATATAATGCTTGCAAAATTGCAGAAAGTCGAGGTGGACAATGTCTTTCCGATAATTATATTAATTGCAATACTCCATTAAGATGGAAATTCATAAAAGGACATAAGTGGACTGCTAACTTTCAATATAAAAAATGGTAAAAGGTGGTGTCCTACTTGTTCTGATACTAGGCTTGATATTTCAGTTGCTAAAGAATTAGCACATAACAAAAATGATGAATGTCTTTCAGAATAATATATCAATAATAGATCACCTTTGTTATGGCGCTGTGTTAAAGGATATAAATGGACTGCTAAATTTACTGACGTGAAATATAAAAAAACATGGTGTCCAGACTGTACACATAAAAGATCTCTTCTCTTGAAATTTCTAAACAAATGGAGAGTGCCTTTCGACCAAATATAAAAATTGTGATACTAATTTGCTATGATGCTATAAACATGGGTGGTGCCCATATTGTATAGGTGTAATCCCCCATACTCTTGAAGATGCCAAACAAATAGCATATAATAAGAATGGGAAATGTCTTTCAAGCGAATATAAAAATTGAGATACTAAACTATTATGGTGCTGTACAAAAGGTCATAAGTAGTATGCAACTTTTAACCGAAATGGAGAATGTCTTTCGGATTTGTTATGGAAATGTACTAATGGGCATTTATGGAATGCATCACTTTGGAATATAAACGTGAAAATTTATGCCGTGAAATTATAACCGTCCACCATCTGAAAATCGCAAATCAGATTTTTTAAAACATCAGAATATCCAATTGGGCTACAACTCGAAATCCCTGACTATGACTATGGTTTTGCTATAGAAGTACAGGGGCAACAACATGAAAAATATATCGAATTCTTTGACAGAGGCGATCCCAATAATTTCAAAGAATTATGTGAAGATAACTAGATCGCTTTAAGGTATGTTTGGTATTACGAAGATCCATATATAGTTATTCCAGAGCATCTTCGAGAATTGGGTCTTATTGAATAGGGTTTTAGCTTAAATACTAAGATGTCACACAAACATATCAGATCTAGAGATGTACAAGCCACGATACACTCACGAAATTGATTCAAGCCATATATATATGATTTTCCAAGGTATAATATCACCATAAATAAATTTTAAGAATTCCTAACAATGAGTGAAGTGAGTGAAGTCAATAATCCCAAGATCTCGGAAAAGGCACTTAAAAAAAAAGAAAAAGAACTTGAAAAAGAACGAAAAAAGAAAGAACGTGAAGAAAGAGAAGCTTCCGAAAGAGCCGCTCGGCAGGCTGCCGAAGTAAATATTCTAATTATATATATTAGGTTATATCGTATCGTAGTATATTATTAATTTTTTTGGGGTGTGGAATAGAATTATGGCACTGAAAATTATGGAAAATTACCTTTAAATCAATCACAAGAGAGAAAAGGTATTCACTTATTATATGTTGATATTTATATATTGATATTAATTTTTAATATATGATATTATATTGATGTTTTTATTGTTTTTTTTTTATTTTTTGAATAAGGTGTTGAGAGAACTCGCGTATCAAGTATTAATGCTAATCGCGCTGATGAAATTGTTACTATTCGAGCTCGTGTGCAAACTTCTCGCGCGAAAAGTTAGTAAAATAAATTTTGATTATCGTAAATTCACGTATTTTATAAATTTTTCGTTTTTATAAAAATTTATGTTGTTTTATAATAATGTTTTTATTTTTACAATGTATTTTATAACAGGTGCGAAACTTGCATTCTTTGTATTTAGACAACAAGATAGCACTATTCAAGGTGTGCTCACAGTTGATCAAACGAACATTAGCAAAAATTTTATAAAGTTTGCCACAAAGTATGCATCATCTTTTTTTCTTCCGGAAAAAAATTTAATTTAATTTAATTAAATTAATTTAAATGTCTTAATGCCTCAATTAAAAAACATAGTGTTCCCACTGAATCAATTGTTTTGGTGGAAGGTGTTGTGTGTAAAACGAAAGAAGAAATTAAGAGTACTACAGTATCTGATGCTGAAATACAAATTAAAAAGGTAATTCAATTTAATTTAATTGTTTTCATTTAATTTAATTTAATTTAATTTAATTTAATTTAATTTAATATTATTATTTTTTAGCTTTATGTGTTGAGCGAAGTTAAAGGTAGACTTCCATTTTCCCCAGAAGAAGCTTCAAAAAATGAAGAAGAATTTAGTAAAGTAATAATATTTATAATATTAATAATAATCTATCTATCCAGTTATATCGTTATACAAAAATTTTATTGATTTTTTATTTTTTTTCTAGGAAGATGCACAATTTAGTCGAATAGCATTAGAAACACGATTGAATAATCGTGTTGTTGATCTTCGTGTTAGTAAAAAATCTTTATTATATTTTTATTATGAAAAAAAATATATTAAAAAATATTAACGCATCTTGAAAATTTTCAAGAAAATTAACTTACGAAATTTTTTTTTTTTTTAGACTATTGCAAATCACGGAATCTTTAGGATTCAATCTGGAATTAGTCAATTGTTTCGTGAATTTCTATTATCGAAATCATTCATTGAAATACATACGCCAAAAATAATTGGGGCTGCCAGCGAAGGTGGTGCAAATGTATTTAGCGTTAAATATTTTAAAGGTGAGTCTTCATATATGTGTGTATGTTCGTTTGTATGTGTATTTATTTATTTTATCTATCCAGCATTATTAAAAAGTTGTATTAAAAAGCCATATAATAAATTTTTTTTTTTAAAAAAAAAAAAAAATTTCGTAAGTTAATTTTCTTGAAAATTTTCAAGAAAATTAACTTACGAAAATTTTTTTTTTTTTAGGCTATTGCAAATCACGGGATCTTTAGGATTCAATCTGGATTTAGTCAATTGTTTCGTGAATTTCTATTATCGAAATCATTCATTGAAGTACATACGCCAAAAATAATGGGGGCTGCCAGCGAAGGTGGTGCAAATGGATTTAGCGTTAAATATTTTAAAGGTGAGTCTTCATATATGTGTGTATGTTCGTTTGTATGTGCATTTATTTATTTTATCTATCCAGCATTATTAAAAAGTTGTATTAAAAAGCCATATAATAAATTTTTTTTTTTAAAAAAAAAAAAAAATAGGGGAAGCATTTTTAGCACAATCTCCACAATTATACAAACAAATGTGTATATGTGCCGATTTTGAACGCGTATTTGAGATTGCTCCAGGTTTGTATTTTCGAGACGTGATAAAATATTACACGAGATATTAAATGAGATATTAAATAAATAATCATCATAATTTTAAAATAGTATTTCGAGCCGAAGATTCAAATACACATCGACATATGACAGAATTTGTGGGATTGGATTTAGAGATGGCATTTGAAGAACATTATCATGAGGTTCTCGATGTTCTTGATGAATTATTTAGATTTATTTTTAGCGGATTAAAATCACGATATGCTTCAGAAATAGAAACGGTAAAACGACAATATCCTTCAGCGGATTTTGAATTTCATTCCGAAAAAACTTTAAAATTGGAATATAAAGATGCTGTTAAATTATTAAGAGAGAATGGCACGGAAATTGGGGATTTTGATGATCTTAGGTATTTCTTTTATATATATATTCTTCTTATATGTGTGTGAGAGATTTTAAGAGTTATGATTTTAACACATTTTTATTATTATCATCACCATCATCATCATTATTATGTGTAGTACTGAGAATGAAAAATTTCTTGGCAAATTAATTAAAGGAAAATATAATACAGATTTTTATATACTTGATAAATTTCCTTTAGCAGTTCGTCCTTTTTATACAATGCCGGATCCTAACAATAAGGTAATTTATGATTTTTTGATATTATATTTAATATTATCTAATAATAATAATAATAACAATAATAATACTAATGTATTTAATAATATAAAATAATATATATATATATATATATATAGCAATATTCCAATTCATATGACTTTTTCATGCGTGGACAAGAAATTCTTTCAGGTGCCCAACGTATTCATGACCCAGAATTCTTAGAAGAACGTGCGAAGGAACACGGTATCGAAATACGTACTATTCAACCTTACATTGATTCATTTAAGAGAGGAGCACCACCTCATGCAGGAGGAGGTATTGGATTAGAACGTGTTGTCATGTTTTATTTAAATCTTGATGATATACGTAGAAGTTCATTATTTCCTCGTGATCCGAAGCGTCTTGAACCATAATTTTTATTTAATTAATATTATTTTAATTTAAATATTTTGGATTTATATATTTTAGAATATATTTTAGAATATATTTTAATCTATGTATAGATTATATTCAAATATTTACTAATAAAAAACTTCCAAAGTAATTTGAAAACATGTAAATATAATTTAAAAAGAAGACCCAATGATCATCATCATAATTTAATACTGTAATTATTATTTTGTTAGTATCTGACTAGTACATTTGACCAATATATTTTGACTAATATTTTGTCTAATATTTGTCTAATATTTTGTCTAGTAGTAGCTTTTTGTAAAAATAAAGAAAGAAAAAAAAATACAAACATGAAATTTGTTTGTTAACCAATTATTATTATTATTATTATTATTATTATTATTATC
>PQFF01000329.1:7940-21042 GCA_003547095.1 Diversispora epigaea | reverse complement strand
TTTTTTTTTTTTTTTTTTGGACTGTTTCTTTTTTCTTTTTTTTTGATTAATAAGCATCAAATGTTAATATTTAGCTGATTAATTTTTTCAATTTTCCAATAAAAAATTATAAAAATAAAAATAATAATAATAATTTGTATAATTTGTAATTTATAAAAACCTTTTTTTTAATCTAAATTTTGTTTAGAAAATTGAGCCTTCTGGAGGTTGAGGCAATTTCTTGTTATGTGGATTAGCCATTTCACTGTTACCATTAAATAAATTATGAATTATTATTGTTATTGTCGTTATTGTTATTATTTTTTTGATATTATGAATTATTCAAAAAAAATAATAATAATAACAATAATAATAATAAAGGAAATAATAAATTTACCGTCTTAGTTCTGTTAAAACAGTCTCTAGAGTATAATTTCTTTTCCAACTAGCAAGACAACTTAATTTAGAAGGTTCAACCTGTAAATGAGTGAGATGTTAATATTATTATTATTAAATAGTGATTGAAATATTAAATATTAAATGTTAAATATTAAATAATAAATATTATAATTATTATTGATAATGATATTTATTAAACATTATTAATAAATTAAATATATATAAATTATGAAATAATACCTTTCCAGTTTGTTGATTAACACATGGTAAATTAATTCTGGAAATAAAATGAACAGTGGGTGGACCGTCTGGATAATTTTCATCACAATGAAGTTTTAAACTGTAAATACGATTTTCATGAATGGTCTTTAGATATATTTTTTTTTGAAAGAAAAATAATTAAAATTTGAAAATATTAATTATTATTAATAAGAATTATTAATATCATCAAGATTCAATATTATTATCAATATTATTATCAATATTATGATCATTGTTATAATGGATTAAATGAATTATCACTATTATCACCAATATTCTTATAATATATACCATTATATATCACATATATCATTATATTATAATTATTATTCCACTTTAAATAAAAATAAAAATAATAAAAAAAATGAAATCAATTCAATCATTATATTGAAAAATAATATCCCAAGGAAAATTAACAATAACAATAACAACAACAACAATAATAATAATAATAATAACAATAATGATAATAATAATAATAATAATAATGATAATGATGATCAAAAGAATAAAAAGAATAAAAAAATAAATAATATAAAATAAATATATGTATATAATAAAATATACATATATATATATTTTATATGTAACTTACATGACCAGGTCCTATAATTGTACCATTCCAATAACTCATATATATGTCATCTCCGTTAGAAAGTCCATAACTGCATGTTCCATCACCAATACCCTTTTCACCTTTTTCAAGTTCTTCTAATAATCGAAAGTTACGGGGAACTTGATATAAAAATAATAATGATACATATCAAATATTCATTAATTTATATTATATTTTGTCATCCTCGTCAGATCGCGATCTAAACATTCATATTTTTATACCTTTAGTCATTGTCAAAAATTATCAGAAATTATCAGTTATATATAGTTACAAGGAGAATAGAGTTTGGTGTGCAATGAAGAATGTTATCATCTAT
This sequence comes from Diversispora epigaea, assembly GCA_003547095.1. Classification (NCBI taxonomy): domain Eukaryota; kingdom Fungi; phylum Glomeromycota; class Glomeromycetes; order Diversisporales; family Diversisporaceae; genus Diversispora; species Diversispora epigaea. The sequence goes on along the minus strand of PQFF01000329.1, from coordinate 19,471 downwards.
ATATATAAATCTATATAAATCTACATATAAATCTATTGATATAAAATCCATGCATGTAACACCACATTTTAACTTTAACTTTTCAATCACGAGCCGAGCGATTGAAAGATTTATCTTTTATTCACTTTTTTTTATTTTTTTGATTACGACATATAACTTTTTACAATGCAACCATTTAATAAATATTATCCACCCGATTGGACTCCAGACAAGGCAAGAATTAAATTGAATTTTTTTTTTAAAAAAAAAATTTGATATAATTCAATTAATTCAATTATTTTTTTCATTTTCAAGGGTTCAGTTAATAAATATGTTGGAAAACATCCACTTGGAGATCGGGCTCGTAAAATAGATCAAGGAGTTTTAATTGTCAGGTTTGTTTTATATCTTTCTCCCTTTATATATCTTATATATATATAAAGATTGTATATAGTCTATATAGTTTATATAGTTTATCCCAAAAGATATTATAGATATTAAATAGAGTAAAAATAACAATAATAATTATATATATATATATATAATTTTTTTTGTATCATTTGAATCAAATAAAAAAAAATATATTCTAAATAAGATTTGAACTGCCTTTCAATATATGGTGTGAAGGTTGTGGAAATCACGTTGGTAGAGGTAATTATTAATGGATATACTATACAATCTATTTAATAAATATTAAATATTAAATATATAAAATACATATATGATATATAAAAAATACATAATAAATGAATATATTATATACATACATATATAATTTTTAGGTGTTCGTTACAATGCCGAAAAGAAAAAAATAGGAAAATATTTTAGTACACCGATATTTAGTTTTCGAATGAAATGTCATTTATGTGATAATTGGATTGAAATTCATACTGATCCAAAGGTATTTTATTATTTATTTGGATTAATTATTTGTATATTTAATTATATTGAATTTATTGAATTGGATTTACTTATTTATTATCTATTACAGAGTTCGGAGTATATAGTGGTTAATGGTGCACGTAAAAAAGTTGAGACTTGGGAACCTGAAGATACTGAAACCATTCAATTAAAAGGTATAAAATTGATTGATTCTTATTTGATTATTTGATTGATTGATTTAGTTAATTGGATTGGATTGATTGGATTGATTTGATTGATTTGATTGATTTGAATTCTAGATGAGGAAGAAGCAAAGAAATTGGTTGATAATGCATTTTATAAACTTGAACAAACTGTTAAAGATGAAGAGAAATCAAAACAAGCTCTACCCATTTTGACTAGACTTCAAGTAACTATAATTTATATATATATATATATTATAATATATAAGAATTTAATGTGTATATAATAATAATAATAATTAATATAACTTCTTTAGATATTAAATGATAAACAATGGGCAGATCCATATACACATTCTCAAAGAATGCGCAAAAAATTTAGAGTAATTATTATTTAATTATTATAACATCATCATCACCATCATTACTCATTTTGAGTTTTGATTGTGATGATAATTAATACGCGACACGCGGCGTGACAATAATCATTTCATCACTTTATGTCCTAAAAGTATAATGTTCTATGCTATGCTCCGGACAATTATTATAATATCATACATATCATTATTAAATATTTATTGTTTAATTTAGGAAGAGAAAAAAAATTTGGAATCCATAAAACGTGCGGATGACGAAATACGTGATCGAAATTCATTATCAATTCCATTATTACCAGAATCATCAGATGATATTGTTAAAGCTAAAACTACTGAATTTTCAGGTGATTTTTTAATAAATCAATAAATTAATATTTTAATATTAATAAAGATCATAATATTAATTCATTAGGATTGTCATTATATGTAAATATCTATCCATCCATCTATCTATCTATATGTTATATTAGATCGTCTTCTAATCCAAGCCCAAAAACGAAAACTTGAAATAAATACTTCATCAATATTTAAAAAACCAAATCATCATCATCATAAATCTAAAAAATTAATGACAAAATCATCATCATCAAAATCATTATCATCATCTTTAATTAATAATAAGAGTAAGAATAAGAATATTAGTAGTAATAATAATAATAACAAGAAAGTAATTGCTCAATTATCTTCAATAATTTCGGTTAATACAAAACTTAAAACCGATCCATTTCTTAAAGATAATGATTGGAATAATAATAATAATAATGGTAATGATTTAAATGAGGATGATGATAATAATAATGGTAATAATAATAATAATAGTGGTGATAAAGGGGATACTATTAAAAATGATATTTTGATTGTTAAGAGAAAAGAATTTAAAGAAGGTCCTGTTTCATTGGTCAGCGCAGAATATGGTGATGATGATGATGATTGATCAATAATACAATCAAAATATTTGGATAGTAATCAAATTTGTATATTTTAAAATTTTAGAAAAATCATTTCCATTTTGATGAAAAATATGAATTATTATATAAATTAATAATAATAATAATATATTATTATTTTATTATTTATTAATATAATTATTTATTGATATTGAATTCATATCATATAATTTAATTAAGGATCAATTATTGTATTTATTTATTTAATTTAATTTAAGAGGTTTTTTATAAGATTAATTTATTCGGGTGGTGGACCTGGTCTATATAATGGTTTCCCAACTTTATGGCTGAAAGAATTACAATATTATATTATTTAATTAATTATAATGAAATATTAATTATAATAAAAAATAATAATAAAATAAATCACAAAAAAAGAAAAAGATAAAATATATTAAAATTCAAAATACATACAATTGCCACCACATAGCTAAAAAAAAAAAATTAATTTGAAAAAAATAATTAATCGTGAATAATTATTAGATAATAATTCCTTTTAAATATATATTATAAACATGAAATATATTTGCTTACCAATGAAAGGAATAGCAAATCCCAAACCACAATACAAAGTCATTCTTACAGCCACACCCGTTTTACTTTTTGTACTAAAGGGAATATGCTTCATTTCATTCATAAATAATCATAAATTTATTAATTAATTATTTTATCAATTATTTGATTAATTATTAATTGTTATTTTTATTTATTAATTGTAATTTTTTATTTATTATTATTTTATTCATTATTTTATTTATTATTTTATTATTTTATTAATTGATGATTAATTAAATAATGCAGTCTTTCACCTACCGAACCATCAACATTTTCCCAGTGATAACTACTACCACTGCGAAGAAGTGGTCTCTTTGCAATAGCGCGAGTGAGTAAAACTGAACGTGGAAAAACAGAAGAATACATTGATAATATCTAGATTTGTTAATAGTGGTGGAACATAATGTTAATAATAATTGTATTCACGTGATGTTCAGATGTTCAAGTAGCTATAAAAAAACTCTAATTTGTTTTTTTTAATATTTGATAATATATATATATATTTTTTACAGATAAATTTTATAATATAAAAAAAATATAATATCATGAATGTTCAATTTCTCTTTCCCAAACCACCACCTTCTATTGAAGAAGTGAAGGATGCAGATGGTGATATTGATATGCTTTTAAAATCACAAAGACAAAAATTTGAAACAAAAGTTGTAACACCTGGAGAAGTAATTGCCAAAGATACTCAATATATGAGGTATTGTCATCTAATAATATTTAATAATATTTATCATCATTTAATATTTATTTAATATTTATTTAATATTTATTTATCATCATTTAATATTTATTTAATATTTATTTAATATCAATTATAATAAATTATATAAAAGGGGTCATGGTACATATCTTGATGAAAATGAAACTCATTTAGCTTCAGTAGCTGGAGTTGTGGAACGTGTTAATAAATTGATTACTGTAAGACCTTTAAACACAAGGTATTATTAATCATTATTATTATTATTATTATTATTATAAATACTATATAATAATAAATAATATAATAATAAAATATAATAATAAAATATGATAATAAAGTATAATGTAATAATAATTAGGTAATAGAAATTTCTTTGATTTTTGATTTAGATATACGGGAAATATTGGTGATTTAGTAATTGGTCGAATAACAGAAGTATGATAATTTGAATATAATATAAAAACATAATTGATGTAATTTTTATATATAATTTAATGAATAGAATATGAAATTTAATTTAATTTAATTCGTAGGTTTCAAATAAAAGATGGAAAGTTGACATCAATTCACGTCAAGATGCTGTATTATTGTTATCTGCTATTCACCTTCCAGGAGTTCAAGTAAATAATTAATTAAAAACATTAATCATAATTACAATAACAATAATTACAATAATAGTGATAATTACAATAATAATAATAATAATAATAATAATATAATAATAATAATAATTACAATCATAATAATAATTACAATAATAATAATGATGATGATGATAATAATAATAGAGACGTAAAACTGAAGCAGATGAACTTCAAATGAGAAAATTTTATTCTGAAGGAGATTTGTTAGTGGTAATGTATTTAAACTGAATTAATTAATTTTTTTTTAATGATTATTATTATTTATGGAATTATTTCTCTTGATAAATAAATAAATAAACAAATAATATATTATCAAAAAGTAGGCAGAGATTCAAGGATCATTTCAAGATGGTTCTTCATCTTTACACACAAGAAGTTTAAAGTATGGAAAGGTATAATTCATAATATTAATCATTTACGATAATAATAATAATAATAATAATAATAATAATAATAGAGACGTAAAACTGAAGCAGATGAACTTCAAATGAGAAAATTTTATTCTGAAGGAGATTTGTTAGTGGTAATGTATTTAAACTGAATTAATTAATTTTTTTTTAATGATTATTATTATTTATGGAATTATTTCTCTTGATAAATAAATAAATAAACAAATAATATATTATCAAAAAGTAGGCAGAGATTCAAGGATCATTTCAAGATGGTTCTTCATCTTTACACACAAGAAGTTTAAAGTATGGAAAGGTATAATTCATAATATTAATCATTTACGATAATAATAATAATAATAATAATAATAATACTAATAATAATAATAATAATAATAATAATAATAATAATAATAATAATAATAATAATAATAATAAGTTAATAATATATAAATATTCTTTATATGTAATAACATTATTAGTTACGTAATGGATCATTTCTTATTGTTCCGCCAACTTTAGTTCAACGTACCAAATCACATTTTCACAGATTGGACTGTGGAGTTGATGTCACTTTAGGATTAAACGGTTATGTATGGGTGAGTAAACCATCTTCGAGGGTATTAAATGAAATGAGTGAAGATGATTCGGAATATATATATTCAAATGAAAATGAGGTAATTCATTCATTTATTTATTTATTTATTTATTATTATTTATTCATTCATTAATTTATATTTATTCATTCATTTATTTATTTATTTATTTATTTATTTAATAATGCTTTATTCGTTTATTCATTTATCCATTTATCCATTTATCAATATTTAGCCAATTGGGAAAGATGCTAGAGAAGCTATTGCACGTGTTTGTAATTGTATTAATGCTTTGAGTAAAAGTTATATGAGCATTACTGATACAACTATTTCATATGCATATGAAGCTTCACTTAATTTTTCTGTTAAAGAAATTTTAAAATTAGAATCAATAGAATTAATTGCTAATCAAACTAAACAAAGATTAAAAGCGTAATACCAAAAATCTATAATATATTTTAAAAAATTATATTATATTAATAATATAATAATATAGTATATTACCTAGTTTTAGCATGTGTTATTTCTGGATCACGAGATCACAAGATATTTGTATCCAATCAATTAAACAGTATATAAATGCCCCTATCCGCATTCATAGATTAAAATAATAATAATAAAATGTCTGAACAAGGCGATTCTTCAAAACTACAACACGAAGGACCTGAAAAAGATCGTTTCCAATTAGAATTAGAGTTTGTTTCTTGTTTAGCAAATCCTTGGTATCTTAATAGTTGCGTATATTATTTTCGTATTATTTAAAAAAATTAATATTATAATAATAATAATTTTTAAAAAATATACATACGATTTAGATCTCGCTCAAAATGGTTATTTTGAAGATCCGACGTTTATGAATTATATAAAATATTTAAATTATTGGCAACGTCCTGAATATTCAAAATTTATAGTGTGAGTAAAAATATTAATAAATGATATCTTAATTTATTTATCCATTCATTCATTCATTCATTCATCCATTCATTCATTCGTTCATTTCATTAAATCACTCACAACGAATACAAACAAATACAATATACATATACAATATCTATAATATTTACAAAGTTATCCGCATGCTCTTTATTTTCTGGATTTATTACAAAATCCAAGTTTTAGAGAAAATTTAAAGAATTTCGAAAATACTAGACAAATTTCCCATAAACAATATTATCATTGGTTTAATTGGAGAAATTTGATGGATAATAATAATATAAATAATAATAATGATGATCCAAATATTAATGTTAATGTGAATATTAATATTAATAATAATAATGATAACATTAATATGAATAATAATAATAATAATAATAATATGAATGATGATGATGATGATATTAATATTAAAATTGAGGAAGAAGGTAAAATTGAGAATGGTTTAATTTCATCATCATCACCATCATTATCTAATCTTACAATGATTGAAAAATCAAATGGTCAATTTTCTATATAATATATATATACTATTATATTAAAATTAATAGATTTATTTTCTTTTATTAATCATACCTATTTATAATATCAATACTTCATAATTCCTGGTAAAATGTGAAAAATTTATATCACCAGTTATCAAAGTAATTAAAATAAATTAATAATATCTAGGGGGTAGATAAATAAAGGACCAACTTGTAATTACACATATATATGCAAGTAAAATAAAACTGAATATTAAAAAAGTATAGAAGGTTCTAGCAGGAATTAAGTATGTGAAGATACAAATAACATGTGGATTTTTTTTTATTGTTTTTAATCAACAAGGATGTTGATTCTATAGATCAAGGAGAGTATAACATTTCATATCCCTTCTCTTTTTCATTTTCTTCTTATATTTATATTTCATTTATTATTAATTATATCTATGTAAAGATAATTTCATTATTATATCACTATTACATATTGTATTTGTTATATAAAACATTTTATTTTAATAAAGAACAATAAAATATCTTTTTCCTGAAATTATCTTTCTATTATTGTTTACTACTTTACAATCAGAATTACTGTAGATACTAGTAATTCTCCTTGCTTATTTTATTAAGTCAAGGGCTCAACTCTTTAAATTTCTTACATTAAGGAAACCAAACTCTTACACATGAGTTTATCGATTCATAAATATCTGGAAAGCTTTTTTTGGTAATGTTTTCAGTTTCATCTCTCAAATTCTTCTCAAAAGAATTTAAAAATATTTGTTGTGACTCAGTTTATTACATTCTTATTTGTTAAAATTATCATAAATATTAATAATATATTAAAATATAACATTATAAATTAGTTGAAAATACTTACTTTTAAAAAATTCAAATCATTGTTTATTTTAGATGAAAACTTAATGTTTTTGAGCCTCTTTTTAATTTTTATTTGTTTTTTCAAAAGGAAATTTATTTTTCTATCAAGTAAATTAATTTTTTCTATTAATTGGTTCATAGAACCTGCTGAAACAATAAAAATTGGATTTAATAATAATATTAATATATCAATAAATAAAATACATAAATATTTAATTATTAGTTTCAGTTCTAATTGCTCTTTCTTCTTTTTTACCAACTACAAATGATACAATTGAATCTGTTCCGGAAATAAATCTTGTATGTCTTGATATAATTATACATGTTCCCAAAATTGATTTTGGATTTTTGAAGTATTTCATCTTTTTGAAATTTATGCAGAATCTATTCTATATATAGAAGTAAAAAAAGTACCCAGTTATATGTATTTTTAATCAAAGAATTTATTTGGGTGGTCAAAAAATTTCGGATTTTAAGTAAAATAATTTCGTCTTCTATAAAAAACTATTTCAACTTTTTTTTTCAAAATTGTAATTTCGGAGCTCCAAAATAATTTTGTGTGCAAGTATATTTCAGATGAGATTTTTCCAGAATTACCAGACTCTAAAATTTCAGTATTTTCGGACAAAATTTGATGTCCTGCATTATTTGTATTGACATTCTGACAAGAATAATTTATAATCTCTTGAATTTGATCATTAGTAAGCTTCCTATTTTTTCAAATAATATATGGTGCAGAAAGTCTAAAGACATTAAATTATTTAAGTAATTTTTAAAATGTTACTACTTCCTTATATGGACCTTAAATGTAAAAAAGAATATGTACTTTAATAGCTTTTAGTAAGTACTATCAAAATACGTATTTTGTTTTAAAATTTTATATATTTTTTATCGAGAAGATATGATTTTAAATAACATATATTTTAAAAAATTTCAGCATTAATATAAAAAAAATAATAATTTTTTATAAAAAATTTTTTTTAATATAAAAAAATAATAAAATCTGACCAATCATATTCAATATTATAATAAATTATCTGCAAAATTTTCAGCACCTTGATATCTTTAGACTTTCTGCACCATATAAATTTTCTCAGCTCTCTGAGTTTTTTTGCGTAAAGCATTTCGTGATATTTCTGAAAGATATAAATTTAATTCTTGAGATTTTTTTTTACGAATAATAAAAAGCTGTTTTATAATAGAATTGTAAAGTAAACTTCTCGCCTTCTTTTCACCAATTTTACCTCTGCTATTTTTAATAATCTCATTGAACTGAATCTTAAAATTCTTTCTGTAGATAGACCAACATAAGATTTCTTCTTGGTTAGCTCTATTTGTACCATCCTCAACATCAAAAGCTTTATCACATAACTGAACTAAATGTTGCGATGCTTCGTTAATGTTAGATTTTTCGGGACCACCGGTCTCAAAAATTTCAATCACATAGTTTTAAATTATATTCGATTTTTGTAAAGACGGCTCTGGAGTAAATAATTCTTAGATCAACCTTTGCCCACCTTTTACACTTAAAGAACCTTAGAAAGTTATAATTTTCTCTTAATCTCCTCCTTAATGCTCTGAATAATCTCTTTACTAACTGTTTCTCTATGCTTTAAATCCAAGAATTTGTTAATTGCTTTCTCTTCTGATGTATTGCCATTCTCTATAGAAATAAAAAATGTGAAAGGTTGACTATTCTTTTTCTGGAATATATATGAATCAGATGTGATATTGAAACTATTTTCTATTCGTTTAGGAGCAACATCAGAATTTGAAGTGTTATCAAATATATTAGATGCCAGAGTATCGTTAGAATTTTTCATTTTGATAGAGATGATATTAACTGAAAATTGATCAATTCCCTTGGTATTATCATCCAATTTAACAATAAAGTTGTTCTTTTCATCGGTTTGTAATTACTTCTGTTTTAATTTCGCAACTCTAGTTTTAAGCTCAGCATTTTCAACAGCAGTATCTTTATCATTCTGCTCCAGTTTTATAAATCTAGATTAGGGCTTGAAACTGTATCCCAATAAGTTATTTGAATATCCGAATGACCTTAAAATCGGATATTCAGATGAACCTGGATGATTTTTTAAAAATTTTTTTTCATCTAATTTCATCCGGTTTCATCCAGTTTGAGGTATAAACCGGGTGAAATTATACTTGCACGCAAAATTATTTTGGGGTTCCGAAATTGCAATTTTGGAAAAAAAAGTTGAAATAGTTTTTCATAGAAGATGAAATTATTTTATTTAAAACTCGAAATTTTTTGACCACCCAAATTTATTCTTTGATTGAAGATACATATAATTGGGTATTTTTTTTACTTCCATATACGGTGCATTACGTCTTAACCGGACAAATGTTTCAATTTTTAACTGTAGATCTTTATATAATGAATTTTGCGCGAAGTGCAAAAAAATTTTTTTATTATAATAAAATTTGTATGAAGAACAAAAAATTTTTTATTTAATAATAAAATAATTAATTTTAAATATTATTTAATTCCTTCTCTAATTGTTTAACTTCTAAAATGACATTAGAAATTTTATGATGTGATTTATATTTTTCTGTATAATTAGCTAATTGTCTATTTAAACCTTGCCTATACACTGGTTGAAATCTGGAATATCGGGGACTTATCGGGCACCTATCTCCCCCCAGATAGGTCCCCGATAGGTCCCCGATATCTACTTATATTACACCTATCGGGTACCCGATAAGTGTAGTAGTCGTGCCTAATATCGTATACTATACATGTCGTCAAAACTAATTTGATCTTGACTCAACTCTTAAAATTTTAATTTTTAATTGCGTCTGACTCAATTAATTGCGTCAATCACTAGTAAAAATCAAAATTTGCCTTGACTCAACTCCAATTTTTCTCAATTTTNTACGTCTTAACCGGACAAATGTTTCAATTTTTAACTGTAGATCTTTATATAATGAATTTTGCGCGAAGTGCAAAAAAATTTTTTTATTATAATAAAATTTGTATGAAGAACAAAAAATTTTTTATTTAATAATAAAATAATTAATTTTAAATATTATTTAATTCCTTCTCTAATTGTTTAACTTCTAAAATGACATTAGAAATTTTATGATGTGATTTATATTTTTCTGTATAATTAGCTAATTGTCTATTTAAACCTTGCCTATACACTGGTTGAAATCTGGAATATCGGGGACTTATCGGGCACCTATCTCCCCCCAGATAGGTCCCCGATAGGTCCCCGATATCTACTTATATTACACCTATCGGGTACCCGATAAGTGTAGTAGTCGTGCCTAATATCGTATACTATACATGTCGTCAAAACTAATTTGATCTTGACTCAACTCTTAAAATTTTAATTTTTAATTGCGTCTGACTCAATTAATTGCGTCAATCACTAGTAAAAATCAAAATTTGCCTTGACTCAACTCCAATTTTTCTCAATTTTAATTGCGTCTGACTCAATTCAATAGTTTTGATGACATGTATATCGTATACTTATCGCAGACTTATTGGTTATATTTTTTACACATATCGGGTATTTAGTTTTTAGCCATTTTTCAAAATCAATCGGGTACCCGATTTTTTTTTTAAATACTATCGAGGATCTATCGGTCAACTTTCGGCCGCTAATAGGCTCCCGATATTTTATTTATATTGTGCCTATCGGGTGCCCGATAATATAGCTTTCATACTAAAATTCAATTATTCATTAGACAAAATCATAAAAAATTCAATAGCTTTATTTATTATTGCACAAATTTTTTTTTTAATATATCATATGCCCGATAACTAATTTTATTGCAAAATTTATTTATTAATATAATCAAAATATATAAAAAATAATAAAAATCAAAAAAAATTATATAATATCATAATTATTATTATTACTATTATTATTGTTATTATTATTATTATAATTATTTTTTTTTATTTTCTTTTATTTTTTTTTTGTTTTTTTGTTTTTTTTTGTTTTTTTTTT
>PQFF01000328.1:249442-281104 GCA_003547095.1 Diversispora epigaea | reverse complement strand
GGTAAAAAGATATTAATTGTGATGATAATCACTTATAGTAATAATAATTTTAATAAAATAATCACTTATATTAATTTTTATAAGTGATAAAAAAAATGATTTTTTTTATTTATTTTTATTTGTTATAATGATTACCGAAAATGATTTTCGATAATCACTATAAAAATAAAAAATAAATTTTTTTTTAATAAAAAATCGCTTGTATTTATTTATTTTTAAGCAATAAAAAAAAATTTAAAAATTTATTTTTATTTTTATAGCGATTATCGAAAATCATTTGCGATAATCGCTAAAAATAAAAATTAAGTGATAAAAATAGTAATAAAAAATTAATTATTTTACTATTTTCGATAAGGGATAGTAAAAAAATAATTTTTTTTTACTATTTTTATTTTTTTACTATTGCTTATTAGTGATAGTAAATTTAATTTTTTTATTTTTATAAAAAATCGCTTATATTTATTTTTATAAAAAATTGCTTATATTTATTTTTAGTAAAAAAAATTAATCATTTACTATTTTCAATATGTGATAGTAAAAAAATAATTTTTTTTTACTATTACTTATTGAAAATAGTAAATTTATTTTTTATTTTTATAAAAAATCGCTTATATTAATTTTTAAGCGATAAAAATAGTAAAAAAAATTAATTATTTACTATTTTCAATATGTGATAGTAAAAAAATAATTTTTTTTTACTATTTTTAAAAATTTCAGAAATTATATAAACACCCGCTATTCTTTGGGTGGGTGGTGGGTGGAGGTTATTCTTCTTATCATGTATCATGTACCATGTATATAAATTCTTGACCTTTTTTTTTCCATTTCGGGTCATGAAAATCTTTCCAAAAAAGAGTATTGTTGGCAAGTGATTGAACTTAAGAACTTACCAATACTCACCAATTGGGTGAAAGTATTTTGTACCGTGACTTCACCGAAAAAGGAATAATAATAGGGTAAAATCTATATTATGATAATAAATTTCAATCTATGTCATTTTACTATGCCAACATATTAACTGTACTGTTAATTTGAAACAATGTAATGCGTACAATTTACAAAGTGAAGCATGACAAAATCTTATTATATTAATGACAATAAATTATTTTGTATTTTTGGTGAATATATACAATATTAACTGTTAGAGTATTTTTACGTGAACTTAATTATTAAGCATAATTAATACTAATTTCATATTTACTTGATTTTAATTAATAAATATTTTTGTTATAAAAACTGGTGAAAAGAATTAATAAACGGTTAATGAGTAATTTCAATTAGGAAATTCATAATTTGATAAATATAAGTCAAGTTTATTTAACAAATACCGATATACAAGCATAAATAATAAGAAAACTGTTCATATATTGTATTTAATATACAGTAGTAAGATAAAAATACGTTTCTATGCTCAACGGCACGGAAATTTCTGGTATACTATAAAATGTAGAACTTTTAAATAGTTTTCCTAACAATCTTAAATACTTCATAATTTATGATTGAAAAGTGTTCCGATGATCTTATAGGTTTTTCATAATAACAGCAACAATTATTAGTGAAATTAAAATATGACCCAAATCTATTTTGATCATCTTTGCGTATATTAATGATTGCATTTTTGTGGTCTTTTACTCTGCTAAGAATTGAATTTTGTATGTCACCATTTTTTAGTGAAAAAATGAAACTATCTTTTGTNTACAATATTAACTGTTAGAGTATTTTTACGTGAACTTAATTATTAAGCATAATTAATACTAATTTCATATTTACTTGATTTTAATTAATAAATATTTTTGTTATAAAAACTGGTGAAAAGAATTAATAAACGGTTAATGAGTAATTTCAATTAGGAAATTCATAATTTGATAAATATAAGTCAAGTTTATTTAACAAATACCGATATACAAGCATAAATAATAAGAAAACTGTTCATATATTGTATTTAATATACAGTAGTAAGATAAAAATACGTTTCTATGCTCAACGGCACGGAAATTTCTGGTATACTATAAAATGTAGAACTTTTAAATAGTTTTCCTAACAATCTTAAATACTTCATAATTTATGATTGAAAAGTGTTCCGATGATCTTATAGGTTTTTCATAATAACAGCAACAATTATTAGTGAAATTAAAATATGACCCAAATCTATTTTGATCATCTTTGCGTATATTAATGATTGCATTTTTGTGGTCTTTTACTCTGCTAAGAATTGAATTTTGTATGTCACCATTTTTTAGTGAAAAAATGAAACTATCTTTTGTTTCCATCCATTTATCCTCAATGTTGCTGTTGCTATCCCATTTTAAAGGATTATAACCACCAATAATTTCGTCAGTTCCTTTAACTCTTGCTACAACAATTCTCTGGAAATAATTTTATCTTATTCCGTGAATATTTTCTGCGATGAAATAGAAAATTAAATTTCCATATTTTGCTGTCGACCTTCTATTAAAATATTTAACTTTTATCTCATCCATTTATTTTATTTATATATTAAGAGAGAATTAAATTCTTATAATTCTTATAAAGTTTCAAATGGCTATAATAATTAATAAATTAAATTAAAAAAATGAAAAATAGTAACCCAAAATTTTTAAACTGGAAAGAAGGACTATTTATTAAAGAAAATTTTTGTATTTTTCATTCGTTTTTTGTTTACACTTTTTAATTAATAGCTATTTTATATCATTATCTACATATAATAATAGTGTTGATTTCATTGAAGGAAAAATAACTTGTGTAAATCAAAGTCAACTACTCTTTAAAAATATAAATGTCATTAAAATGATCATATACGTTCACAATTTCATTTCATTTTAGGGCTCCCATTATTATGTTAGAGATACAGATCGGTTCGGTAAATACCAAAACCGAACCGCCGGTTTCGGTTTATTAATATATAAACCGAAATATTCAGTTCAGTCACGGTTTATAAACCGAATATTTCGGTTTACATATTGATTTTGGAGGATTTCGATAATTATTGAATATATAAAAACCGAATAAAACTTTGGTTCGTTCGGTTTTAGATAATTATTATTCGGTTTCAAACTGAATCCGGTTTTACTGCTAAACTGGACCGAACTTAACCGTTGAGAGCTTTAGTTAGAGAAAACGGTTTAAAAATAAAATACCACGAATGCTCAATTTGATAATCCATTTACCAATGTTGGCTTTTCACGTAATGATTTTACTATAAACTTCATTGTTAATGCAACTTTAATATTTGAGATTAATGTTGGGTTTATTAATTATATATCCGTCTTCATTTCTTTTTGTTCATTCGTTTTTGATAATGCTAACTCGAAAATATTTTGTTCTTTAATTTCGGAAAAATGTGTACGTTTCTATTATAACATTTGTATTTGTTTTTTTTATGTATATTATTTATTTTTTTTTGTAGTGTTGTTATCATGTGACACGGACGTGTGGACATTGTGTCCTTGACTTTATTTGGAATTTGTATTTTAAGTATTATTTTAAGTGTTATTTTACGTCAATAAATATTATCATTATGGAAAGAATTTATATTAAATATTTTACTGATTAAAATATTATAATTATCGTTTAAAATCTTGAATTTTTATTTCTTTTGCATTCCGCCCATTTATTTAAAATTATATTATATTGCACTCGGTTCTTTTGTACTTACACATATATTTATATAGTATATTATACATTAATATGCATAACTCATACGGTTTAACGTACTCGTCAAATTTAATTGATATTAATTGCTTAACCAATTTCCTGCGCATATATGTTCCAATCACTATAAATAATTAAAATCAATTTAAATAATAAACCTTAACTATTGACTATTATTAAAATATAATCCACGGTAATTTAATTTTATGTTTTTATATAAAATATTAAACAAACAATTAATTATGATTTATAAAACTCCTAATAGATAAAAGTAATTGTTATTTAAATTACAAATTGATATCAAAAAAAAAATTTCATTATTGAAAAAAGTTAATCAGATAAATGTTAATTCTTCAAAAAAAAAAATAGAATCATTTTGTGAAGAATTCGAACTTGTTACTTTTGGAAAGGGTTGAACCATGGTACATATAATTTTATCTTTTACAATAAAGTCAGTTGTGCTGTGCTTCATTCAGTACAATTGTAAATATAACATGTCATATGGAGTTTTGCTGAGAAAGAAAATAAATATCATCAAATAAATAGTGGTATTAATCAATAAATACATACATGATTTAATTATAAATAGCGATTTAAGCTATTAATTTACTTAAGATTAAATAGAAGACTAGTGAATTGAAATATTGATATGCATGAGTTCTCGTCTCAAATCTGAATTATCCTTTTTTTTGTATGAAAAAAAATTATCTAAAATCACATTATAAAAAAATTTTTTTTATTTGATAATCTACAATCAATAATCGTTACAAAAAAAAATATTCACGTTTTTTTCAAAAACTATAAATGCCCATGCCACCTATTCCCTGGTTCTCGATTTTATTGCACAGTCGATTACGTAATCGATTACCATTCATTCTCTAAAACATTATATGAATTATTAATATTAATTTGTGATAATATTTTAACTATGAATTTGAAATTTAGTACGAATTCAAATCCCCAAGTACAATTTTTAGCAAAATTTATNATCTTTTACAATAAAGTCAGTTGTGCTGTGCTTCATTCAGTACAATTGTAAATATAACATGTCATATGGAGTTTTGCTGAGAAAGAAAATAAATATCATCAAATAAATAGTGGTATTAATCAATAAATACATACATGATTTAATTATAAATAGCGATTTAAGCTATTAATTTACTTAAGATTAAATAGAAGACTAGTGAATTGAAATATTGATATGCATGAGTTCTCGTCTCAAATCTGAATTATCCTTTTTTTTGTATGAAAAAAAATTATCTAAAATCACATTATAAAAAAATTTTTTTTATTTGATAATCTACAATCAATAATCGTTACAAAAAAAAATATTCACGTTTTTTTCAAAAACTATAAATGCCCATGCCACCTATTCCCTGGTTCTCGATTTTATTGCACAGTCGATTACGTAATCGATTACCATTCATTCTCTAAAACATTATATGAATTATTAATATTAATTTGTGATAATATTTTAACTATGAATTTGAAATTTAGTACGAATTCAAATCCCCAAGTACAATTTTTAGCAAAATTTATTAGTGTTCAAAAACGGTTAGAGAATCTATCAATTACTTCTGGTTTTCTAGATAATTCAGTATTACAGGCTATCGCCAATCAAAAAGAAACATTAAAGAGTCTTCGTTTAGAATCAGTAAAGTTTTATCATTTCGAGAGGAGATCTTCACCAATTGGACAATTTATTTCGCTTCAAGAACTTTATATTGATAATTGTCATGAATTGTTTCAATCGGATATTCTATTCTTTGCTTCATCATTTACTCAATTAAGTAGTTTTCATTTTAGGCATATGCTTCCGGGATATCCTCAAGAATTTATTATAAAAATTTTCAAAACAGCCAATATAAAATTAAGAAAGATTGATTTATTTCCATGTACCACAGATACATTTTCAGCAATTTTAAATTATTGTACAAAGATTACCAAATTATCTTTACTTGATTTAAGTCCTGAACAAGTAATAGCAATATTTAATAATAATTTTAATGAATTGAAGAGATTTTCATTTAGTTGTGAAAAAGGATTGGACGCTAATAAATTATTATGTCAAATGGCCGAAAATGTACCAAAATCACTTGAAACTATTGAAACGTGAATCTTGAGGATAGTCGATGGATATTTAGTGCTGATAGTTTAAGAAAATTTTTTGAAGGGTGGTGTTGTAAAGGAGGAGGAGGAAATAAAAAGATTATTGTAGAACGTAAAGAGCTATTTACATTAAGTGATGAACATTTTAAAGTTTTTGAAGAATATGAAGTTCAATTTAAAATAATATAATACTAAATCAGAAAATATATTTAGTTTTACGTTGAATATAAGAATATTGTCAATATATCATATGAAATTTAAGATAATACTTTTGTTAATGAAAAAAAATTTATTATGTGATAAGCTTTGATATAGTTTTATATATAAATTTTTGGATATATTGATTTTATCGTTAAAATTAAAATCAGCATTAAATTAATTAATTATTAACATTAGTGTTAAATTAGTTAATTAATAAAAAATGATAATAAATATTTTTAATAATTATGGAGTATTTGCACATAATAGTTAAGTAGTTTATTTATATTTAGAGGACAACTATGAAGTGTTTCGTTGCTTCATAATTCGTTGCGTTATTGCTCTCATAATTTAATTTTGATTTAATAGAATAAACAAGAATTCAGGATCAGGACATTTTATTAACTTAAAAATTTTAGTTTGCGATTGTACGTTTTATAATTAAGAAAAATACTAAAAAGTAAATAAAAATAATAAAACGAAAATTAAAATAATTCAAATTACAAATTATAAACTAGAACCTACTCATGATCTGATGATTAGAATGTAGATAAAGTTCATTACATTAGTATAAACCTGCAGATTACAAAGATTTTAACTGAGCGCATAGAACTAATGTAACGGCAAGCGATATAAGTGTAATTAGATCCCTAATTTCGAAAATTATAATACGCATGAAATTTTTGTGACTCTCTTTCCCTTTTCCTTTTAAATTTATTTGCACAGTATGATTTTTCTGCATGCACTTTTTCTAATTAAAGTCAATTTAAGTAATAAATCTTATCTATTATCCATTTCACGATAACAGATGATTTTATTTACAATTAAATTATTTATTCATTTAAATTATATTTCTTTTAAATAAAATGGGAAATAGCTACTCATAATGAATGGAATGAGAAATTAAACAATGTTTGGATAAAAGCATACTATTCTCTACAAATGTTTATAAAACAATTACTGAGCAAGAAATATATCGAAAAAATATGATTGAAAATGATTCGTCTATCACAAAAAAGGAAAAGAAATTTTTATTTAATGAATTACAGAGGGTATATGATTTAGTAAGAATTAACCAAAAATTTGTAACTAAGCGACAATGTAACGATTGTCAGAATTGGCATCAAGCAACCAAATACTGTGAATTTTGCATTCGCAAATATTTAGAAAAAAATGGACATCTGGAAATAATAATTAAATCAAGAATGTCAGCGCACCTGATTGCGTGATTGAATGGATTAAATATGATCAATTTGTGTATGTTAAACATCTGACAGAAGGAGGATGTGTTACTATTTACACATCCTTTTGAAAGATGAATATTATATAAACTGGAAAGATCTGGATTTCAAAAGATTGTTTTGAAAAGATTGAATAATTCAAACATCGATAATGTAAAATGGTTTCAAGAAGTAGGTTAAATTTTTATTATGCTTATATTTGATTTTTCTGTTTAGCATTTTAGAAATTTCGATTATATATTACAAAATTATTAGGTGACATTAAGTTTCATATTTGACAATACTTCTGTTTTTCTTGTTATATGTTTTGGACTAACCAAAGATCCAATCACCCAAGATTATATGTTGGTTTTAAACTATTATCAAAGGATTTAAACCATTTTTTGAAAAATAATTTTAAGCCAGTTACACTATTACAAAAATATAAAATTTTTTATCATAATGCAGGTAGTTTAAATAAAATCCATGAACAAAGCACTCAGGAAATATCTTATATTACTTGGAAAATTAGCGATTTAGGATTGAGTGAGCCAGTTGAAAACCCATCCGATTGTATTTACGGGAACCTCCCATACATTGCTCCTGAGGTCATTTGTGATAAAACTGATACGGAACAATCAGATATATATAGTATGGGCATATTAATCTGGGAAGTATTAACTGGTGAAACTCCATTTGATGACTGTGAACATAATTTGGATTTAACTCTTGATATAGTCAAAGGATATCAACCAAAAATTTATGAATATATACCACATGAATATTTGACTTTAATGAAACAATATGAGGATGCTAATCCTGATAATAAACCTCATGCAATTACTATTGACAGTCAAATGAAATCATTAATAAGAAAGGCATTCCATAATGAAATGGAGAAACAAATATTCAACCTAATATATTAAAATCAAAAAACAATACTCAATCAAGCAAAAACACAGAAAATAGAATTCAAAATAATACATTCAAAATTCCAATTAAACCTCGAAATGCCACTGAAAATATATTTTATATTACTCCTTTTATTATTAGTTTATTTTTATTATTTTATTATTTATTTATTTTAAATCATTATTCATTTTTATAAAAGAAAACAAGATAAGTTAAATCGAATCTTTTGTTCGGATGAATTTACTATTTTAATTAGCATGAAAATAATTGCTCATATTTACATATGCTTTTGACTCTAAGGGACTTGAATTTTTAGGTAATTGGTTAATTGAAATGTCACAATTAAAAAATAACAAAATTAAAGAAACAAATTGATTTTTTTATTTGTTATATGACATTTATTCATGCAACTTAATGAGTTTATTTTTATGATACAATTATAGAAATGGAACAATAGTATCTTAAAAGTATTGGAGATAAATTACGCAGTAATTAATATAATTCATATTCCATTATTATATTTCTATTTCATAATTTATTTTATTTTTTATAAAATTTTAGATGATCGAGAATTTGGAATTGCTGGTCCTTCAAATTCGAGATCACAATTTCGACCCTAAAAATTTATTTATTTATTATTGGACATCATTTCCTTAGATAAACGAGAATAAATGTTAATTGTTTAATATTTATGCATTATTTATTCATAATTGTTCATAAAAATTACATCGTCTTATTATCTATAATTTGTAATATTGTAATATTATGTTGATTATCTACTTATTTATGTATGCAATATATAAAACTAAAAGAATAAAATAAGATATACAACCGCTATTAGATGTATAGTTTATCACCACTATTACAAGCTAAAAAAAAATAATTCCATGAGAATATAGTTAGAAATTAAATTTATTTTTTCTAATGGATTTTTTCAATTATCAATTCACCTTCCTCATGCATCTTGCTTATGTAATGTTCTGGAATCTTTTTTTATTTGTTACTTATATTATAGATAATAAAAAATTGTTAACGAAGTAAAATAAAATCTTGAATAAAAAATAAAAAGAATAATACGTTGATCTAAAGTTTTGTTTAAAGATTTATTTATTACCAATATTTGTTAAGACATACAGGAAAGGATGTATTTTTTCAGATCTTGAGTTCTTCCACTTTCTTGTTTAGAACCATTTTTTTGTCTAATTACCTATTTTTTTTCTAGTTCTTTGAACAAGAAATTAATGAAAAGTCGACCAGAATTTTCTGATTGTCTGTAAAAGTTGAAATCGGCAACAAGGACAGAAAAAAAAAAGTGAATAAAAAGAAAGAAAATTATAAAATAGTATATTTTAATTAACTTTACTTTATTATATGCATTAATAAAATTATTCAAATTATTTAATTTAATATTTCACAATATATATCATTCAAATATACTTTATCAATACATAAAAATGATTATATAGAAGTCTTACTTAAGAATAATTTTAATTATATTATTTTCATTACTGAGATCAGTATTTATTAAAGATAGCTGAGTGTGTTGTGCAATGCAATTAAGGTTTTTTTTTTATTTTGTTTTGATAATATTAACATTATATTCTTCTTTGCCATTAAGAAGTTCTGAAAAGTTGTGATAACATAAATGTCATTTTTTAGAATAATTTTTTTAGAATTTAAATTTCTTTTGCAATTTTAAATCAGGCATGTAGTTATTATTTGACTGATAATAGGAAGTATTATGAAAATAAAAAAAAGATAGTAGAATTGAAAGAAATTAATGTACGGTAATATTTTTAAATGAATTAAATAATAGTATAAAGAATATATTTGAAAATAGACAATATATAAAACAAACATAAAACTAACTTCTTCGACCAAATTTAATTTTTTAATATAAACCAAATTTAATTTTTAAATATAAAATACGAATTCCATAATATAATTAAAGAAATATGATTGTGTATCTTCGTAATTAAAAGAACACGATATGACTTTTACTATTTTAACAACGTACAAAATTATATCAATATTTTTTCCAAACAATTTTTTTAAGATTAAAACAAAAATTTGTTTCGCTGTCAACTTAGAATTATTTTAAATGTAATTAATTTCTACAATACTTTTACTCAAACTATTTTTACAATAGTTTGTTTAATGTGGTGTTTGTTGAAAATTAATTTTATCAAAAAAAAAAATAAAGACCTTATTTAATTATTTTCGTGATTCCAAGAAGGAAATCATTTACAAAAAGTTCTTATTACGTAATCCCAAGTATTAAAAAAAAACACAAAATAATAAAGATCTCATTATGGAATCCATCATCGATTCAGGTATTGAAAAAAAAAGATAATTCAGGTAAGTGATATTAAAAAATAAAAATAAAGATTTTACCATAAAATCTTTCCTCAATAATGAAATCAGGATTTTTAAATATTTAGTACTTATAAATCGCATAATTAAAGCATCTGACCCTGAACTCTGCAGATTAATTAGATTTTTTTTAGCTACATAATGATAACTAACAAATGTATTTAAAAATTTACAACAGTAATACAAATAAAAATAGAAATGACTGAGCAGCAAAGTAACACCACCAATCATAACAAGGAATTATTTTTTATAAAAGGAAACCTATTTATATTGTACAATCTTCCACAAAAAAAAATATTCATGTAACGAAGATTATTGTTTTAATAATCCATACATCAAAGTAGTTACACACCGAATCATAAATATTTATATAAATATTTTTTTAAAAAATTTTCTCTTTATTTCTCAGGCAAAAAATGGCAACTAAAATTTACACAGAATTATTGATTATGATTTTAAATAATGTTCAATCAACTAAAGATTTATATTCATCATTATTAGTTAATCGAATCTGGTGTAAAGTTACTATACCTATACTTTGGGAATTACCTTTGGGTCATGATCACAGTATTAGAAATTGGAACAAGATAGCATTATTTATTCGAACTTATATATCATGTATGAATACTCAAGCTAGAACTTTACTTATTCAAATTGGATTTGATTTATCATCATCACCACCTCAAGCTACTTTTGATTATCCATCATTCACTCATAAAATTTAATTCGTAATTTAACTTATTTTAGTACCATATATTCACGACAAATTATTTGTCCAGATAAAGATAATATCAATAAATTGATAATATTATGTCGTGAGATATCTAAACTGATAATAAATCGTTGTTCATTTCTAGATTATTTTAAATTTCACACATTTTCACCTTGTCTCCTAAATATTGAATTGGTTTGTTCAATTTTCAAATTACCTGATGCCCCGAAAGTATTTAAGAAATTAGAAACGTTTATTTTGGAGACGCAAAATGATGATGTTGCGTTTAGACCATTATATGAATTATTAGCATTGATTTGTGATAATATTTTAAATATGAGATTGAAATTTAGTAAGAATTCAAATCACCAAGTACAACTTTATGCAAAATTTATTAGTGTTCAAAAACGTTTAGAAAAGCTATCAATTGATGCTGATGTTTTCCAAGATTGTAATTCATTATTATGGGCTATCGTCAATCAAAAAGAAACATTAAAGAGTCTTCGTTTACAATCAGTAAATTTGTATTTCGAGGCGAAATCTCCACCAATTGGACAATTTATTTCACTTCAAGAACTTTATATTAAAAATTGCCTTGGGTTGCATAAATCGGGTATTTTATTCTTGGCTTCATCATTTACACAATTAAGTAGTTTTCATTTTAGGCATATGTATTCGGAGTACCCTCAAGAATTTATTATAAAAATTTTCGAAACAGCAAATACAAATTTAAGAAAGATTTATTTATTTCCATATACCGCAGATACATTTTCAGCAATTTTAAATTATTGCACAAAGATTACCGAATTAACTTTACTTGATTTAAGTCCTGAACAAGTAATTGCAATATTTAATAATAATTTTAATGAATTGAGGAAATTTTCATTTAGTTGTAGAAAAGGATTGGACGCTAATAAATTATTATGTCAAATGGCCGAAAATGTACCAAAATCACTTGAAACTATTAAAATTAGAATGAAACCTGGTAGTCCATGGATATTTAATGCTGATAGTTTAAGAAAGTTTTTTCAAGGGTGGTGTTGTAAAGGACGAGAAAGAAATAAAAAGATTGTTGTGAAACATAAAAAACTATTTACATTGAGTAAAGAACATTTTAAAGTTATTAAAGAATATGGAGTTCAATTTGATATAGAAAAATACCAAATCAGAAAATATATTTAGTTTTACGTCTGAAATTTAAGATAATAAATTTTTTTTTCATTAAAAAAATTATTAAGTGATAAGCTTTAATATACAGTTTTATATATTTTATATATTTTATTATTTTATACTTAAATTATTAAATTTATTAAAATATCATATTAAAAACATTAACTGTTAAACTCTTTTAATGCTAAAGTTAATTAAAATTAATTAATAAAAATAATAGTTTAATTTTCATTTTAATAATTATGGAGTATTTGCATCATTGACATAATAGTTAAGTAGTTTATTTATATTTAGAGGACAACTGTGAAGTGTTTCGTTACTTCAATGCGTTGTTACTCTCGTAATTTAATTTTGATTCAACATAATTTAATAGAATCAACAAGAATTCAGGATCAGGTCATTTTATTAGCTTGAAATTTTAGTTTTCCATTGTATATTGTATATTGTATATTGTATATTTTACAATTTAGAAATACTAAACAATAATTGATTTAATTAATTAAACAATAAAAATAAAAAATAATCAAAATAATTCAAATTACAAATTATAAGCAATTACTTGAACTTAATCGTGATCTAATGATTAGAATGTAGATAAAATTCATTGCATTGGTATTGAGAAATAGACTTTGTGCCTTATAGAAATAAAACTTAAAAAGAAACAAACCTGTGGATGCCAAATAGACTCACTAAAGTTAAAACTTAATAAATATTGAATTGGAATTAATATAAGTTCGTATAATAGAAACTATATATTGCAAATTAATTTATTTTAACAATTAAGCTAAATTATTTAGGGATCGAGAATATGGATTTTTAATCAACTTCATTTAAAACAGTAAATATTAATTATCATTTAGAGATCAAGGTAATGTTCAAATTATTAATTAAATTAAATTAATTTTAAAGAATACGAAACAAAAACAATTTTGCATTTTTTTTATAGAGAATGACTAGTATATTTTTGCACCTATATGAGTCACTTTTGTAATCAGTTCAGTATAAGACTATATATAAAGATATTAAAAAAATAAAAAAATAGATGTGATTTATCCATCATTTCTGTAAGATTTAAATATTTTTTAGTATAAAATTACGGACAATAAGTATAAATAAAACCGATAGAATTATATTTCTTTTAAAATAATAAACTAAATTTTGTTGTGATCAGAAGTAACAAAAAAAGTAACCTAGAAATTGTTTTAGGACTCAATCCACAAAGTCATACGACTGAAAATTTTCTGCAATATAGTGTTAGAAGTTTTTTTTTTAATTATTATTTTAATTATTATTTTATTATTTATCTTTCTTGTCATGTCTTAATTATTATTTATTATTATTTATTTCTAGTTTTATTTAGTGTTACTTATTAGTTATCGTATTCATTTTAAAATTGACATATATATATTCAGTTATTTTTATTTTGTATAGTTAGTAATTCATATTAATATTAACCATTCAATGTACGGCACTCTTGTACATTTTTTAGGTACGTTGTACTCAACTTCGATTTCTCCAATTTTTACATGTGATTGACCGGACTCCTTACCTTTCCGTCTTACCTGATGTGAAGTAGGGAAAGGAACTGCAATTTTTTACTATGCAACAGGGCCTGATTCTATCTGCCTTTACATGTAGCAAAAATAATTTCATTTTTAAATCCGGGCTTCATATACAGTGTCATGTGAAAGTGTTTACTGTATTTCGAAATAATTGAAATAAATGAATACATCGCCAAGACAATTCTAATTTTCAATTGTGGATTGTGTATCTGCGTTAAACACAGTTGTATTCAAAGTTAAAAAAATTCTTAATTTGTCGAAGAATGCAAAAGACTTATTATTACAGTATTGTCGCGGTCTGCGCAGAACAATATGAAAGTTACGTCAATCAGTCTCACTAAACTTAGATGAATCATATTTTATCACGAAACACAGTAAGATCAGGCTATCAGTCAATCAAAACCTGCTTACTAACAATCACAAACAATCCAATTACGTGAAATATCTGAAGGTACGATGAGTAAGTGGAGTAAATGTATCTTTTTACTAACTACTTCCTACACTGCCGAAATTTAATAGACTTTTGAAGTAATTCACAAAGAAACATAAAGTAATTTATTAAAAGAATTATTACAGAAATACAACAATAGAGAGATATATTACTGCTTTGGCGTATCTTATCCCTATTGCTATACGAAATTATTTATTATTATTAATTATTTACAAAATTATTTATTATTAAGACTATTTCGAAACTATTTATTATTATTAAAATTACTAAGAAGAAATTATTGAATTTTTAATATGAATAAAGAAAATATTTTCGCAAGAAGGGAATCTCTCTTTCTTTTCTCAAACCACAGCTATTTTTATATTTTCTCTTCTTGTCTACCTTCGTCCTCCATTATCCCTAAACACATTCTTGGACCAGGATGAACAAATAGTTATCTTGGATGAAGGATGACACAAAGATAATTTATCCCCCGCGACTTTTGTCCTCTCAACGAACAGAGGTTGATTAAATAATTTTTTTTTTCTTTGTCAAACAAAAAAAAAACGAATCATGAGATAGTAAGCACGAGAATCATTATTTATAAATAAAAAATAATAATAAATAAAATTATTATTATAAATAAATAATAAATAAAAAAAAGCGTGAGAGTAAATAATAAGCGTGAGGCTCATTATTACTAAATAAACAAAGTCATTTTTTTTTTCATCTAAAAAAAATAGAATTAATTCTCTTCTACAAAAAAAAGGGTTTTTTTCATCTAAAAAATGTCATAATTTAAGCACAATTTGTTATATTGGCCAATACACCGAAAAATTTACAAAAACAAACTTAATGGTGAATGCTGTTAGTATTTCTTTTTTTTTCGAATAATTAATAAATAAATGTAGTGTTGTTTATTTCATTTTTTTTATTACACTCAATTTATGAAAAAAATAATTTCAATAGTACAGTGCACGACACTTAAAGACTGAAATCCTATAATTTGTCCCATTTTTCAAGTCAAAAATTAAATTAGACCTAAATGAACTAAAAAATTGATTTCTGCATACTTTACAAAAAATGACATGACTTCCAAATTTGATCATCACTTTTTATTCGCCAAGAACTAATAATAAAAACGTGATATTCTAATTAACCAATCAAAATTAATTTGTGTGATTATTAGGTAACGTTTTTGTCCCACTGGACATCAATCATGGCATTTTTGAATCGATATAAGTCAGGAATGAGTAATTATTTTTTTAAAAAGAGGCTGACAGTTTGTAGTAAATTAATTTAGCTTCAAAATGTCAGCTTCCTTTTTTTGGTATTGAGGGTGCACGAATTCCACATGGAATGTGCACGGGATTTCGAAATGTTGCGAAGGTCACGGGAGATGACATTGAGATGACAGTGTAACCAGATGAGTGTGTTACCATCTAGATGACAGATTATTCATCTTTGTACGAAGTATTTCATCCTTGTGTGTCATCTTTAAAAATAGAAAAGAACGTGTTTAGACGCGACAACACAGGATGAAGGAAAATAAGTTCGAAAGTTTATAAAATAGACTGGTAATTTAAGATGTGAAAAGGATCGGCCCATTTTTACAATTTTTATAATTTTTAATTTTCTTTTGGTAAATTTCGAATAATTACGAAAATCTTTCACCTAATTTGTAATAAAATAATAAATAATCTTTTGGTTCGCATTTTATAATAAAATAAAATAATAAAGATAGAAACATATTGTTTTGATTTAGCAGCAGAGATAAGACATGCCAAAGCAGTGATATATTTTTGTTGTTACATCTTTGCAATAAGTTTAAAAGTTTTGATATACACCGTAATAATTTGATAAATTTTAATATTTTTATTTCGTGATAACGGTAATATTGGTGAGAAATGGTTAACAGCCCGTAATACCTCTATTACTAATTTTGTAATTTCTCGAATAAAGTTACTGAATAAAGTCTGAAGCTAAGATTCGGAAGTTTGCGTAGTGAGCTGTAAAAAGATACTTTTACTCCACTTACTCACGTACCTTCAGATCGCACCTGTGTGTACTGTGTTAAGAGTTTATTTTATATATCTATTCGTTGCGAGTAGGCAAATGACTGCTTGATCCTACTGGCGGATAGTGGGCGTTACGAAATATTGCGTACAAGAGTACGTTGAGTTAGTACGAAAAGGGGTGTGACGAGAGTTCGATTTAGTGGGACTGATTGACGTAACTTTACTCCTTGTTCTGGGCAGACCGCCACAGTATTACCTCTGTATCACATTCTATAACCTTTTAAAAATCATCAAATTTATTGCAGTCTTTTAGTGTNAATAAAATAATAAAGATAGAAACATATTGTTTTGATTTAGCAGCAGAGATAAGACATGCCAAAGCAGTGATATATTTTTGTTGTTACATCTTTGCAATAAGTTTAAAAGTTTTGATATACACCGTAATAATTTGATAAATTTTAATATTTTTATTTCGTGATAACGGTAATATTGGTGAGAAATGGTTAACAGCCCGTAATACCTCTATTACTAATTTTGTAATTTCTCGAATAAAGTTACTGAATAAAGTCTGAAGCTAAGATTCGGAAGTTTGCGTAGTGAGCTGTAAAAAGATACTTTTACTCCACTTACTCACGTACCTTCAGATCGCACCTGTGTGTACTGTGTTAAGAGTTTATTTTATATATCTATTCGTTGCGAGTAGGCAAATGACTGCTTGATCCTACTGGCGGATAGTGGGCGTTACGAAATATTGCGTACAAGAGTACGTTGAGTTAGTACGAAAAGGGGTGTGACGAGAGTTCGATTTAGTGGGACTGATTGACGTAACTTTACTCCTTGTTCTGGGCAGACCGCCACAGTATTACCTCTGTATCACATTCTATAACCTTTTAAAAATCATCAAATTTATTGCAGTCTTTTAGTGTCGCGCACTGTAATATGCGTTATTTCACAGGCTCATGTTTGGAAAAAAATAATTGTATTAGTGATATTGTTATTTCACAGACAATTTCTTAATAAATTGAGTGACTAATTATATCCACCGAAGTCTTAGTTGCTCAATAAGGTAAGATTTGCAATAATAATAAAAAAAATTAATGAAATTGTTAACTTGAATTTCAATTAGAAAAAAAAACAATAATATAAAAATATACTACTTACAAAAGTTATCCCGGAGAAATAAAATGAAACTTAAATTTTTTTTTTGAATTTTGAATAAATATCATTTTTATTTAATAAATAATGAAAAAATATAATAATAATAATTGTCCATTTGTTATATTGTTATATCATAACAATTCAATTAAATGAAACTTGAATCTTTTTTTGATTCATTTTCCATTTTACTTTCCTTCTTTTTTTTCATTTTCTTCTTTGAATTATCAAATAAAAAGTCATATGAATTAAATAAAATCCTCAGTTTAAATATTTATTATTTATTGTTTATTTTATTTATTTATTATCCACCTTCACAAAATATACATATATTTATTTTTTTAAATTTTTTTTAATAAACAAAATATTACAACATCCCTCACGGAAAAGAGAAAACGAAATAATATAAGCCAATTATTTTTATTTATTTATTATCCACCTTCACAAAATATATTGTTATCGTAACAATTTTTATCCCGGAGAAATAAAATATATTAATAAATAATACAACCACTTAATCTCTTAATCAATATATTTAAACATTACATTAAAGTTTATTTATTTTAAATTTATAAAATTTTAAGCAAATAAAATGTTATAACCTTTAAAATTTTTAAGCAAATCCTGATTACGTTCCATCCGAACTTGTAATTAAATGGAATAAAAAAATACAGTAAAGGGCAATTTTTTATTATTTGGTTAAATCTTGATAAGCATTGATATGCAAGTATTTGAGGATACATACCCAAGGCATTTAACATAGGTACAAGTAATAGTTTTATCACGTTTTTCATGTCGCTTTCCATCTTTATCATTACTGGGAGGAAATGTAGGACAATTAAGTTTATCGGTTTGGCAAAAGAAATCGGTACTTGTAATAGTGGTAGAAACTCTTTTTGAATTAACAGTAATGGTCGATAAAAATAAAACGATTAAAAATAGTTTAAGAGTTTGTCTTCCCATGGTTAAATTATTTGCGCGGTAAATTTAAAGAAAATTTTCAAGGTTTATATAATTTTTGTAAACAGGTTTTGTTTATTCAGTAATATGCAATTGTGCCATTGAAATCTGAACGTACAGTAAAGTTTATCATGGCAACAAATTATACATTTCTTTTACATTCTACAAGTCCTCAAATGACTTGAATATGGTTATTATCCTAATAGAAGTTTTTTTTTTTTAAATCGAAGTCCTTAAATGACTTGAATTTGCACTTGAATGGTTATTATCCAAATAGAAGTTTTCACGAATATCGATATATTTTGTAATTTTTTTAAAAAAAATTTCCATTTAAAAAAGTAGTTTGAGTGATGAGGTGGAATTTGACAAAAAAACTGAAAAAGCTGTTCAAAGAGATAAAAGTATAAAAATTATCATTTTATCACGGTTTTAAGCAATAGTAAAATCATCTTTTTAATTTTGATCATTTCTATGTTTGTTAATTTAATAATAATAGGAAGAACCTACTTTCCCATTAATTGATATACCAGACGAAAGGTTGAAAAAAAAAGAGAAAAAGAAACAAGTAGCAGCAAAAAGTCTCGTCTAAGGCAACGAGGAGCAAAAGGACTTGCTAGGCGACAGCAAGTTTATAATAATTATGTTTTTTCCTTTATAAAGAAGAGATGATCTTTAATTTGTGGATCTTTCGATTGTGGTTAAGATGAAAAAATGGAAGAACAAAGACGGAAAATGGATTTTGAAGGATGGTTAAATGAATTGAGGCGTAATTACCAAGTGATTAATTTGGAATAAATTAATTAAAGTATATTTAAAGTTAAATTTGGAATCTATTTTTAATAATCGTCGATTTTAAATAGGCACAATTTGATAAAGTAAAAGTCTAAAACGAAAAAAAAGAACAACTTTCGGATCGAAGAGGTCATGCTTCACAATTACGAATGAAATCAATTTAGCTAGTGATACACCTCGGGCAAGATGGTAATTATAATTTTTTTTCATCGGATAATACAGATTTTAAATGATTGGTCGATTTATAAAGAAATTGCAAATATTGTATATTGGTTAATGCGTTTCTATCCTAATTGCAATAAAATGTAATTTTGATCAATGTTTGTCAAAAAAAGTTTTTTTTTTCATCTAAAAAAAAATAAAATTAAGGGTTTTTTCATCTAAAAAAATGTCACAATTTAAGCACAATTTGTTATATTGACCAATACACCGAAAAATTTACAAAAACAAACTTAATGGTGAATGCTATTAGTATTTCTTTTTTTTTCGAATAATTAATAAATAAATGTAGTATATTGTTTATTTCATTTTTTTTATTACACTCAATTTATGAAAAAAATAATTTCAATAGTAATATTCGTTATTTCACAGGCTCATGTTTGGAAAAAAATAATTGTAGTAGTGATATTGTTATTTCACAGACAATTTCTTAATAAATTTCGTGACTAATTATATACACCGAAGTCCAAAGAAATTACCTTTTAAACTTAGTTGCTCAATAAGATAAGATTTGCAATAATAATAAAAAATTAATAAAAAAAAATAATAATATAAAAATATACTACTTATAAAAGTTATCCCCGAAGAAATAAAATGAAACTTAAATTTTTTTTAAATTTTGATAAATATCATTTTTATTTAATAAATAATGAAAAAAAAGCAAAATAAAATCTGTGGTTCAAATATTTATTATTTATCGTTTATTACTATTTATTTATTTATTTTTTAAAATTTTTTTAATAACTAAAAATATTATGGAAAAAAAAGGAAATAATATAAGCCAATTATTTTTATTATTATTATTATTATTATCGACCTTTGTAAAATGCACAGGAATAAATAAATAAATAAAATAAATATATAAATAATATCCATTTGTTATATTGTTATATCATGACAATTCAATTAAACGAAACTTGAATCTTTTTTTGATTCATTTTCCATTTTAATTTCCTTCTTTTTTCATTTTCTTCTTTGAATTATGCATAAAATTTAATTACACGGCGGCCATTTATAAAATATAAAAATTTTAAGCAAATAAAATGTTATAACCTTTAAAATTTTTTTATATAATGGCTAAGATCGTGATTCAATCAGGCTTGTAATTAATATTAAACGGTATAAATCAGGCTTGTAATTAAATGGAATAAAAAAATAAAATTAGTTTACAGTGAAGGGCAATTTTTTATTATTTGGTTAAATCTTGATAAGCATTGATATGCAAGCATTTGAGGATACATACCCAAGGCATTTCACATAGGTACAAGTAATAGTTTTATCACGTTTTTCATGTCGCTTTCCATCTTTATCATCACTGGGAGGAAATGCGGGACAATTAACTTCATCGGTTTTGCAAAAGGGAACGGTACTTGTAATAGTGGTAGAAACTCTTTTTGAATTAACAGTAATGGTCGATACCAATAGGTAAGAAAATAAAACGATTAAAAATAGTTTAAGAGTTTGTCTTCCCATGGTTAAATTATTTGCATCAAATTTAAAGAGAAAATTTTCAAGGTTTATATAATTTTTGAAAACAGGTTTTGTTTACTCAGTAATGTGCAATTGTGCTATTGAAATCTGAACGCGTACAGTAAAGTTTATCATGGCAACAAACTATGCATTTCTTTTACATTCTACAAGTCCTCAAATGACTTGAATTTGCACTTGAATGGCTATTATCCTAATAGAAGTTTTTTTTTAAATCGACGTCCTCAAATGACTTGAATTTGCATTTGAATGGTTATTATTCTAATAGAAGTTTTTTTTTAAACTTCACGAATATCGATATATTAGGAAACGATAAACGGTATATTTTGTTTGTAAAAAAATTTCTATTAGGATAATATTTAAAACAGATTTTGTTTACTCAGTAATATGCAATTGGCCATTGAAATCTGAACGTACAGTAAAGTTTATCATGGCAACAAACTATACATTTCTTTTACATTCTACAAGTCCTCAAATGACTTGAATTTGCACTTGAATGGTTATTATCCTAATAGAAGTTTTTTTTTAAACTTCACGAATATCGATATATTTTGTAATTTTTTTTTAAAAAAATTTCTATTAGGATAATATTTAAAAAGGTAGTTGAGTGATGAGGTGGAATTAGACGAAACAATTCAAAAAAACTGAAAAAGCTGTTCAAAGAGCAAATTTCTGGGAATTGATGAAGTTGAGATAAAAGTATAAAAATTATCATTTTATCATGGTTTTAAGCAATAGTAAAATCATCTTTTTAATTTTGACCATTTTTATGTTAATTTAATAATAATAGGAAGAACCTACTTTCCCATTAATTGATATACCAGACGAAAGATTGAAAAAAAAGAGAAAAAGAACAAGTAGCAGCAAAAAGTCTTCACGAATCTCGTCTAAGGCAACGAGGAGCAAAAGAACTAGCTAGGCGACAGAAAGTTTATAATTATTACGTTTTTTCCTTTATAAATTGAAGAGATTATCTTTCGATTGTGGTTAAGAAGAAGGAGAAGAAAAAATGGAAGAACAAAGACGGAAAATGGATTTTGAAGGATGGTTAAATGAATTGAAGCGTAATTACCACGTGATTAATTTGGAATAAATTAATTAAAGTATTGTCACGTCTGGACAGTACCAAAACTAAATTTTACGACAAATCGATTCCGACCACACTGATAGCTTACACTTCTTCGTGTATCACTATCTTAATTTTAACACAGTGTGGCAACTTAAACAACAATTGCGAAAGTCTCAGGTGTTATCTAGAAGGTACGTGAGTAAGTGAAGTAGAGGTAGTTTTCCCTACGGGTACTAGCAGTGTTAGAACGGATTTATAAGAGATAAAATGTTTATTTACAATCAAACAATAAAGAAAGTTTTATTAGAAGTTAGATAACAAAATATTACAATGGCGTGTTTCTATTCTGTTACTACTTCTACTATTTACATGAATATTATTATAAACGTTGTTATAATTATTTAATAAAAATGGAATAAAATAGAACAAAGTAAAAATAAAGTGATAAAATATTGAAATGTTGTTATCTAAGAAAAATGCCACGAAAAGGAACTCTCTTTTTCTTCTTTTACTACTGCTGCTTTTATATTTCTTTCTCCTCCTTTTTCCTTCCTTCCATCATTCCCATCATTTGTACTTCATCATTCTCCATCATCATGCAACTCTATCATTTTCATCATCGTGCAACTCTATCATTTCCATCATCGTGCAACTCCATCATTTCCATCATCGTGCAACTCCATCATTTCCATCATCGTATAGCTCATCATTTGGATTCCCACGCCACACATTTTCCATGCTACTATTTTCGTACCATCTCACCAATTCCCCATCGTCACCACAAACATTTCCTCCTTCAAGGGGGAGCTCCTGCGACCCTATCTCGTTATTCCAATAATTTTGGGTTACTCGATGATTTGCGTTTTTGCACATTTGCACCAACCTCTCGTATTCCTGTTTCGGAAGTCTATATAACCAATCGGGCGTAACACTACGAAGATCCTTTGGTCGTAGCATTCCGATTCCTTGTGCTAGTCCTCTTGCTCTCAAAGCTATTGTTCGTATTCGCGAACCATTCTGGTGTGAATACACTCGCAATTCCTGTTCTATGGATGTGGTGGTTCGTTCCGCTTGGGCGGCGTGGATATACTCCCCAAGACGTCTGTAAGCGTTCACTCGTTGCCCGTTCGAATTAGTAAAATTTATTGCGATGGATAGTAGTCCTGGTATGTCGAAGTCGGACATATCCTTCGTTAAATCGTATCCTTCTTCTGGGACGGTCATTACGTCCATAACATAGGGAAACAACGTATCATCACTCGCAAGTTCTATCAAATTTGTTACGTTATTTCCAAGTATTGCATATGCGCCCGTATGGTCTACAACTAACTGCGCATCCCCAGCAAGCACCATTAATTCTTCACGTATTTGTCTTATTTTTCTTCGAAAGTTTTCAGGGAATTGCATTTTTTTTTTTACAACTTTATGCCTTTAAGTATTTCTCCATTATCTCTTCTGTTCCATGTGATATAAAACCCCTTTGTTTATATGACTTCAGCCGATTACAATGTACGGGACGATTATTAAGCACTTCCTCTTTCATACTCCTTAATATGTACGACCCGTTCCCCAAACATCGATGGATGTAATACGGTCCCGTCCATCTGCTTCAAAATTTGTCCCCATGTACTTGTTGCAAATCGGATCGATATTCCAACACTAGATCGCCGACTTTATAGGTGATAGCCCTTATTTTCCTGTCATAGGTTTTCTTCTGTCTTTCTTGGGCACCTTTTATATTTTTAGTAGCTTTTATTTTGTCATCGGTAAATGCTCCTATAATTTCACCAATTCTCCTAGTAATCAGCTCTTCGTATTGGTTCTCGTTAATTGTTTCCGATGGCCATGTTAAAATGTCGAGTTCCACTGGTAGCGTAGGAGTTCGGCCGTATAAAAGGTAAAACGGTTCGTATTTAGTAGTATTGTTCCTTGTAGTACGATACGCGAAGAGAGCTGGGGGTATTAACACATCCCAATTATAAGTTGTATCCAGTACACATTTTAACAGGGTTCGGCATAGCGTTTGGTTAAAACGCTCCGTTAATCTGTTGGTCTGCGGATGATACGCAGAAGTGAGTCTATGGTGGGATCCCATTATTTCCACTAAATTTACTACCACCTGGCTTAAAAACACTGTTCCTCTGTCAGAGAGTATCTCGTTAGGGCATCCATGTCGGCATATAATTTCGTCGTATATGAACCATGCGACGGTTATTGCGTCTGCCCTTTCGATGGCTCTTGCCTCTGGCCACTTCGTGAAATAGTCTGTGGCCACTACGATATATCTTTTCATTGTAGAGGTTATCTTTAAGGGACCTACGATATCAATCCCCAGTCGATCAAATGCTTGCCCTACCTTAATTGGGCGCATTTCTTCGGTCCGTGTGGGCTTGCCCTGTCATTGGCACACATCGCAAGTCTCCACATAGTTTTTGACATCTGTCCCCATCGAGGGCCAGTAATATCGTTGTTTGATCTTGTCCATTGTTGCTTTTATACCGAAGTGTCCCGCACTCGGTGTACTGTGCATATTATGCAATAATTTTATTACGTTTTCTTTTAAAATTACGCGTAACGGGTCGCCGTTTTTGCTACGCTTAAATAACATATTATCGAAAACAATATAGTGATTTGCCTGTTTCCTTAGTTGCCGTCGTTATTCGCTTGTCCATGCTTGTGGTAAGGTGTGTTCGATTAAATATTCAATTATTAGGTTATAAGCTTCCGTGTCCATTTTAGTCGAATTTCGCAGATTTTCGGTATATTCGTGGCCTTCCCCTTTTCTGTTTTGTTGTTTTTTTTTTTTTTTTTATAGTTGTATTCGGGAAAGGGCATCCGCATTAGCGTTGAGCCTTCCCGTTTTATGAATTATATTGTAGTCGTATTCGGATAACTCGAAAATCCATCTGGCAATTCTTCCTTTGGGATGCGGGCGATTTTTCAACCAAGTAAGCGCAACGTTGTCGGTGTACAAATCGAATTTGGGTCTGTGCAAATAATGTTTAAAATATTGTACGGCCCAAATAGCAGCGAGGCACTCCTTCTCCACAACAGTATAGTTTTGTTCGGCGGCGGCTAGAAGACGGCTGGCATAAGCAACAGGGTGTTCTTGATTCAGATCGTCCTTCTGAGAGAGCACAGCTCCAATTCCCCAGTCGGACGCATCTGTGGCAAGCACGAATCGTTTC
This sequence comes from Diversispora epigaea, assembly GCA_003547095.1. Classification (NCBI taxonomy): domain Eukaryota; kingdom Fungi; phylum Glomeromycota; class Glomeromycetes; order Diversisporales; family Diversisporaceae; genus Diversispora; species Diversispora epigaea. The sequence continues at coordinate 255,878 of PQFF01000328.1, read as the reverse complement.
GAGAAGTCGGGATAAACTATTACTGGCGCTGATATAAGACGGTTCTTTAGCGAGTCAAAAGCTGATTGGTGTTTGTTCTTCCAATCGAATGTGGCGTCTTTTTTTGTAAGATTATGCAACGGTTTCGCGATGGTGGAAAAATCTCGTACGTATTTTCTGTAATAGGATGCTAGTCCCAGAAAAGCGCGGACGTCGGTCTTGTTCTTAGGAATAGGATATTGTTGAACTTTCTCTATTTTTGCTGGATCAGGGGCTATTCCTTCAATCGTTACCACGTGTCCCAAGAACGCCAATCTTGTCCGGAAGAAATCGCACTTTTCTAAATTTATTTTTAGTCCTGCTTTCCCTAAAAGAGTGAAAGCAGTTCTCAGGTGGTTCTCGTGTTCTTCTCGGGTTTTTGAGTAGATGATGATATCATCTACGTATACCAACACAAATTTCCATACTACTTCGTGGAACACTCGGTCCATTACTCGCTGAAACGTCGCGGGTGCATTAATGAGCCCAAATGGCATCACCACGAATTCATACATGCCGAAGGGAGTGGTGAAGGCGGTCTTCTCACGGTCCTTATATGACACTTCCACCTGCCAGAACCCGGATGCTAGGTCAAGCGTCGAGAAGAAAGCGGAGTGTCCCAAGGCGTCCAGCATATCGGCTATCTTTGGAATGGGATAGGCGTCGGGCTTGGTCACGGCGTTAAGCTTCCTGTAGTCAACACATANGTTCTTCCAATCGAATGTGGCGTCTTTTTTTGTAAGATTATGCAACGGTTTCGCGATGGTGGAAAAATCTCGTACGTATTTTCTGTAATAGGATGCTAGTCCCAGAAAAGCGCGGACGTCGGTCTTGTTCTTAGGAATAGGATATTGTTGAACTTTCTCTATTTTTGCTGGATCAGGGGCTATTCCTTCAATCGTTACCACGTGTCCCAAGAACGCCAATCTTGTCCGGAAGAAATCGCACTTTTCTAAATTTATTTTTAGTCCTGCTTTCCCTAAAAGAGTGAAAGCAGTTCTCAGGTGGTTCTCGTGTTCTTCTCGGGTTTTTGAGTAGATGATGATATCATCTACGTATACCAACACAAATTTCCATACTACTTCGTGAAACACTCGGTCCATTACTCGCTGAAACGTCGCGGGTGCATTAATGAGCCCAAATGGCATCACCACGAATTCATACATGCCGAAGGGAGTGGTGAAGGCGGTCTTCTCACGGTCCTTATATGACACTTCCACCTGCCAGAACCCGGATGCTAGGTCAAGCGTCGAGAAGAAAGCGGAGTGTCCCAAGGCGTCCAGCATATCGGCTATCTTTGGAACGGGATAGGCGTCGGGCTTGGTCACGGCGTTAAGCTTCCTGTAGTCAACACATACACTGGTCGAATGAACAAAAATCGGAATCCTATTGATGGCGCAAATATGCATAAATCGGACATCCTATTTGTGAAAATTCATAAATCGGAAATTCCTAGTTATAAATCAGAAAAAATCGACTGCCTATACTTAATAAATCTTAGCAAATTTAGCCATTAATCGGAATCCTATTCATGATAAAATCATCCTATTTTTTTTCATTTGACCAGTGATAATCTAAACTTTCCATTTTTCTTGTTGACTACTACCGTAGGTGCCGACCATGGGCTAGACGATCTTTGTATCAACCTGTTTTCGATCATACGCGCGATTTCCTCCTTCAAGAATTCCTTATGTCTAGGTGAGGTTCTGTACAGGTGTAATTTAATAGGCCTCGCTTCTCCAATATCTATCGTGTGTACACAAACATTGGTCCTTCCTAGTTGTGAAAGATCGTTAGCCATCAGTCCTGGAAATTCTTCAATGATTTTGTCCACCAATGGCTTGTATTCATTTTCTGCCAGCATTTCCATTCCCCCTTGGGCCAGGTTCTCGCGTACATCATAAATTTCGTCCTGCGGCACCATCGAAACAGCTTCCCAATTTTGTAACCGCTCTCCGCATTCTTTACACTTGTCTTCCTCGGTTTCAAGGTATTTATCACACCAACAGTAAGTGTTTGGTCCCATAGCCTTTCGTTGCTTCTGCTTATGTCTCTTCCTTCTGATGACATCGAGACAATATGTAAGATAGTCGTAAATCTCCCACGTTATGTGTCCCGAATTCGTTCGTATTCCTTTAAGGGTCACCTTAACTTCTTGTCACGGCAAGTTATAGGTTAAACCTACAAAGTTTGCTTTCTCTTCGTCTTCCTCCGTATCTATTTCTTCACTGCTTTCTGCGTAATCTTCGCTTTCGTTGTCAGTATCATCGTCGCTTCCCGATATTATTGTATTCATGTTTCTGCAAGGGATTTCTTCGGTATTTTTATCGTCTTTCAACGTTAACTTGCATTCCTGATAGTCGATAATCGCGTTCGCTTTCCTTAGCCAGTCAGTGCCAAGGACTAAAGCGTAACCAGTTGCGTTTATGACTTCCATATCTGCTGCAACAGTTACGCTTCCCAGTTTTATTGGTACTCGGGTTATGACTCCCATACTGGAGCGTCTTTCGCCGTGGATACCAATTATCTTCTTGTCAGAAGGCTTATCAATTGTTCTTCCTATGGATTTCATGAAGCCTTCCGAGATAACGCTGATAGAGGAGCCACTGTCGAGTATAATGTCAACCCTCCATCCTGCCACTTGGGCCTTACACATCATTGGGGTATTCCCCTCCACTTTGGTGTGGTTAATCACTTTCGTAATCTTCGCTCGTCGAGGGACAAGGGCTTTCCGTACTTCGTTACGATATGACGGCAGTCCCATAAGTTGTCCCAAGGTAATACTGGCTCTTGTGGACAGTAGGTCTGAGACGATAGAGTAATGCGGGGCGTTTTGCACTATGGATGGTTGTTGAACTGGAAGTGTTTTCTTCTTTTTCTTTTGTTGGGGTTCTTCAACGGTTTCTTCGTTCTTTCTTGATCGNCTACAAAGTTTGCTTTCTCTTCGTCTTCCTCCGTATCTATTTCTTCACTGCTTTCTGCGTAATCTTCGCTTTCGTTGTCAGTATCATCGTCGCTTCCCGATATTATTGTATTCATGTTTCTGCAAGGGATTTCTTCGGTATTTTTATCGTCTTTCAACGTTAACTTGCATTCCTGATAGTCGATAATCGCGTTCGCTTTCCTTAGCCAGTCAGTGCCAAGGACTAAAGCGTAACCAGTTGCGTTTATGACTTCCATATCTGCTGCAACAGTTACGCTTCCCAGTTTTATTGGTACTCGGGTTATGACTCCCATACTGGAGCGTCTTTCGCCGTGGATACCAATTATCTTCTTGTCAGAAGGCTTATCAATTGTTCTTTCTATGGATTTCATGAAGCCTTCCGAGATAACGCTGATAGAGGAGCCACTGTCGAGTATAATGTCAACCCTCCATCCTGCCACTTGGGCCTTACACATCATTGGGGTATTCCCCTCCACTTTGGTGTGGTTAATCACTTTCGTAATCTTCGCTCGTCGAGGGACAAGGGCTTTCCGTACTTCGTTACGATATGACGGCAGTCCCATAAGTTGTCCCAAGGTAATACTGGCTCTTGTGGACAGTAGGTCTGAGACGATAGAGTAATGCGGGGCGTTTTGCACTATGGATGGTTGTTGAACTGGAAGTGTTTTCTTCTTTTTCTTTTGTTGGGGTTCTTCAACGGTTTCTTCGTTCTTTCTTGATCGTAGTCTTTTCGCGATGGGCTGGTTCGCTTGCCTGTCCCTGGTTTCGGCGTCTCCTCCTGTTGCTGCATCTGCCTTTCTGGCTTTATATGAGGGATTTGTTTTGTCCGCACACTCACCCTCCAGAGGTGCGCCTAGTGGTTTAAATGCTGAACTCTTTCCCATACAGTAGCAGTTGGCGATCTATCTGTTTCTTCTTGAACCACGAACGCATTATTCCCATTATCCTGTGATGCCTGAAGTGTCGTTTGTCTTATCGCGGCGTCGCCTTGAGATTGTACCGCTCTGTTTGGTTCTTGTGCCAGGGAATTAGCAGAACTTCTTTGATAATCTGTCTTCGTGGGACATCCTCGAGCCATATGTCCTGGTTGTCCACAAGAGTAGCATCGAGGCGGGTTGTTAATATTATTACTTCGGCTTCGTTCCCTGCTATCAAAAGCATGATTAGGCCGTCCATAGAACGTATTTGTTGGTCTATCACTTTTTTCGACAATCTTTCGTAACGTTTCGACTATAGAGGTCAAGGCCTTCTGTACTGCTTGTTCCACGGCGTCCTCCTTGTCTTCAATTCTATTACGGGTAGGCGTAAACGGGATATTTGCGAATGAAGCAACACCGTACCCAACTGCTTCGGGGTAAGTTTGCGCATTCTCCTCGAACTGCTTTGCAGTCCTAATCGCAGATTCCAATGTGGGATTCTCTTGTGACAGGATCAACGGACGAGCCTGATAGGCAATATCTTTTCGTAATCCCTTTAAGAATTGCCAGACCTTTTCATCGTTACTCCACCTGTTTTCACCGTCAATTCTTTTTACCAATTTTTTAACATCGTTGGCGTACTGCTCCACGGTTTCACCCAATTTCTGCACTTTCATCTGCAATTCAAATCTCCACTGATTAATAAGTACAGTGGTCTTGAAAGCAGTCAAAAATAATGGTTCGAATGAGACTTGTCCCCCGGTATCCCAGTGCACAATGGGGTTTCGTCCTTCTTGCGTTTCGACNTTTGTTGGTCTATCACTTTTTTCGACAATCTTTCGTAACGTTTCGACTATAGAGGTCAAGGCCTTCTGTACTGCTTGTTCCACGGCGTCCTCCTTGTCTTCAATTCTATTACGGGTAGGCGTAAACGGGATATTTGCGAATGAAGCAACACCGTACCCAACTGCTTCGGGGTAAGTTTGCGCATTCTCCTCGAACTGCTTTGCAGTCCTAATCGCAGATTCCAATGTGGGATTCTCTTGTGACAGGATCAACGGACGAGCCTGATAGGCAATATCTTTTCGTAATCCCTTTAAGAATTGCCAGACCTTTTCATCGTTACTCCACCTGTTTTCACCATCAATTCTTTTTACCAATTTTTTAACATCGTTGGCGTACTGCTCCACGGTTTCACCCAATTTCTGCACTTTCATCTGCAATTCAAATCTCCACTGATTAATAAGTACAGTGGTCTTGAAAGCAGTCAAAAATAATGGTTCGAATGAGACTTGTCCCCCGGTATCCCAGTGCACAATGGGGTTTCGTCCTTCTTGCGTTTCGACAAACCATTGTCCCGCAGCACCTTACAGATACCCACCGACTACGCGAAGCTTGTACTCATCGGTATATTGGTTTATTTTTGCCGATCTGTTGAATTCCTCAAGCCATTCCATGGGGTCTTGATTTCCTCCATGGAATATTGGCATTCGTGCGTCATTTCGTATGCGAAATGCATCTTGCAACCCTCTAATTAGAGCGTTAGTCCCGCTTTCTTCAGCGTTACGACTCATCGCTCTAGTTATACGTTTTCGCGGCAGATCGTATTTTCTCTTCGTTACACGGATTTCTGACATGATTGACTTCGTCGTTAATCTTCTGATTTGTAGGGATTTTATTATGTTATAGACCGCTTTGACCCGCTGATTCTCGTAAACTTTGTCGTGAGCTGTTCTCTCGGTCTGTTGTTTTCCTGGGGAAAAGAAAAAGGGGAAGATATCTTTCTTGTTGCCTTTTCATGGTAATATGATAGAATTATCTAATCTCAACCCTAACTAGGTTTATCAGGGATTTACACGAATTTGTGAAACAGCACTACTTTATAGGGATACCTCGTATCACACCTCACAGGAGGCACCAAATTCTGTCACGTCTGGACAGTACCAAAACTAAATTTTACAAATCGATTCCGACCACACTGATAGCTTACACTTCTTCGTGTATCACTATCTTAATTTTAACACAGTGTGGCAACTTAAACAACAATTGCGAAAGTCTCAGGTGTTATCTAGAAGGTACGTGAGTAAGTGAAGTAGAGGTAGTTTTCCCTACGGGTACTAGCAGTGTTAGAACGGATTTATAAGAGATAAAATGTTTATTTACAATCAAACAATAAAGAAAGTTTTATTAGAAGTTAGATAACAAAATATTACAATGGCGTGTTTCTATTCTGTTACTACTTCTACTATTTACATGAATATTATTATAAACGTTGTTATAATTATTTAATAAAAATGGAATAAAATAGAACAAAGTAAAAATAAAGTGATAAAATATTGAAATGTTGTTATCTAAGAAAAATGCCACGAAAAGGAACTCTCTTTTTCTTCTTTTACTACTGCTGCTTTTATATTTCTTTCTCCTCCTTTTTCCTTCCTTCCATCATTCCCATCATTTGTACTTCATCATTCTCCATCATCGTGCAACTCTATCATTTTCATCATCGTGCAACTCTATCATTTCCATCATCGTGCAACTCCATCATTTCCATCATCGT